>WBMW01001036.1:0-154204 GCA_013396635.1 Penelope pileata | reverse complement strand
CGGGCTGCCAGTTTCCTCAGGAGAATGCTGTGGGAGACCATGTCAAAGGCTTTGCTGAAGTCTAGGTAGACTACATCAACAGCCTTTCCCTCATCTACCAGTCTGGTCACCCAGTCATAGAAGGAGATGAGGTTGGACAAGCACGACCTGCCTTTTGTGAACCTGTGCTGGTTGGGCCTGATCCCCTGGTTGCCACGCACATGCCATGTGATCTCCCTCAAGATGATCTGCTCCATAATTTTCCCTGATACTGAGGTTAAGCTGACAGGCCTGTAGTTCCCCGGATCTTCCTTATGACCTTTCTTGTAGATGGGAGTCACATTGGCAAGCCTCCAATCTTCTGGGACCTCTCCAGATAACCAGGAATGCTGATAGATGGTAGAAAGCGGCTTGGCAATCACCTCCGCCAGCTCCCTCAGCACCCTAGGGTGGATCCCATCTGGTCCCATGGACTCGTGGTAGTCCAGATGGACTGTATGGTGCTTTAAATCCTGTTTTTGTTCTTTCACCTGAAAAACTGTCTGTCAATACCATGATAGATTCAGCTCGTTACTTCAGACTGTCTTTATTTTTCTATTCCTTTATAGCCCTACACTGATGCTACTCTTCAGACCTTTTTTCATAGTCTCCACAAGACGCTTTGAAAATGATTTACACTTGCTAGAAAGATTAAATCTTTCTATATTATTACATGCAGTTACGCTACTTCATTAATGATTTTCTGAAGAGGTCTAAATGAATCATGAATATTTAAGTTTTTGCTAATTTTGAGCAAAAATATCAAGGTTTGTATTTTCCTTTAAATAACATTTTCAGAAGAGTATATTTCCTGAAAGAAGCTTCTTCCATATTTCTTACCTGAATCTGGGGATGGGAAGACATTCCTCAGAGACTGCAGTTTGGGAAACCAAACTTGATAATTGCCAATGTTTTGAGGTATTCTGAAATAAGGCATTGATATGAATAATAGTTGATGTACATGTTTAGCTTTCTCAGTAATGCTGGTTGCCTAGAAACCAGCAAAAGGCATATGTCAGAGAAGAGTTCAAATGAAATAGTTGACATCAGTCTCAGCAGGGTAAGGAAAGGGAAAACCACTGATTAGCTCAACCAAATTTTTATATACAGAAAGTTTGTCATGTTTTCATGTCATTGAATATCTGAGCTAATTTCAAAACTTAATTTATCACAGCATTTGTGCTGCTTATTAATTAGGGCCAGTATTTGCATTTTTTAAGAGATGATTTAAAATATTTATTTGCAGAAGTTGTATAGTGCCCCTGCTAAGTTGCATCTTTTGAAAAATATGAACCTGAGGGAAGCAGTTTAATTGTTTTTTCCCAGTTCGAGTGGTTTGTCATTGGATAAACAATACATTGACACAATAGTGACCAAAAAAATAAAAATAAAAAAGGCTTACTGACCTGAAATCAGCCTATAGAGTTGTGACCACTACTTCCATAAGAGCCAGATTCAGAATTAACTTCATTCACATCTTTGCTTCTTAATCTTGCCAAAATCCAAGCATGCCCTTCCCTTTTCTGTACATCACATCCTCAGTTCACATTTCTGCATGCCTTTTCCCTGGGTCTGGAAACACTTAGGCCTTCTGGTCAGAACAAATCAGAGATTTTGTTCTGCTTCCTCAACTGTGTTTTGATTTCATATCCATAATATAGTAATGAATTTATTTAAGTCACGGACTTATGAATTAGACAGTGGTTCCTTAGAGGATGGTTCAGAGAAAGCTCTGGTATTTTAGTTCACCACAATTAATGTCTACTGTGGTTGGATTTATCATGTGTTCAGTTTCCGAACATATTCTAGAAAATTACTTTAATTCCTGCAATGATCAGTTACATACTAGTGATTATTATAGGAAAACAAATTTTATTTTTCTAAACATAGATATTTTCTCTGCGCAAATGAATTTCATTCTGATATTTATGTCCAGTAAAAACTATTCACTGCAGTGTTTATTTGAATTTCCTTTTCCCTCCTCTAAGAGACTATCTTGCAAAAGATTTTAACAAATATTTGAGAAAAGTATAAACTTTTGCAAACAGCTCAGGTAAAATCAGACTTTCATTTAATGGAAATATGTATTACTGAATTTATTAAATAGTTGTACGCATGTATAATCATTCATAAAATGTTAAAAAAAAAATCTGGCTACATGTGTGTGACTCCTCTGAAATCAATGTGTTGAATCACATTACATAGCCAACTGAAAACAATGAACCACAATCTTAGTTCAATGCTAAGAAGAAAAATGTAGATTTTTTAAAGACCAAAATTTTGGATTTGCAAATCAAGATAGCATAGAGGCAGGCATGTGAGTAAAATTGATGAATTTGCATGTGAAATTTGTGTAATTGCATATACAAATGCATAGTCCTTAAAATAATGATTTTGTAAGCAAATAATTTGTTAGATGCATACACATTTTCCTGTGTTAGAAGTTGTACTCTAATTTTTAAATTTCAGTGATGAACATATTAGTGCCTGCTTATATTAGTACTGCTTTGTTCTTCGGATTGAATTAGAAGTGTCACTATAACACCCTATTTAAGGATCGTGCTTTTAATGAAACTTCACAGATCCATGTGCTGTTTTTTATCTTGGACTGTGTATCCTGAGTGAACAAAACAGCAGCAGGCAGGCAGTGGAACAATATCAGATGAAGTTGACAGTGGCCTGTTGAAGCTTTACACAGCGCCCAGCTTTCCTTAAAGAATTGTACACCTGCTTAAAAATACTTTCCTTCACTCAACCTGCCAGGCATAAAGTGTCCTGGCATCTGTTATATGCATAGATTTGTGAAAGTCAAAATTAAATCTGTATTTACTAATTATCTCTTTTACTGCCATAAAATATCGCATTTTAATGTACTCTTTATTATGGCATAACATCTTTCTGAGTGAGTGTTAGGCATCTTCAGCAGTCAATAGAAACTCTTTTGTGGTTTTTATTACGTTTGTGAAATGGATGCAAGTGGAAGCTGGCAGCTTATTGCAGGATTGGCAATACAGTCCTCTTCATAATAATGTCATAAAAATAATACTTCTTCAGAATTTTCTTTCAAAATATCTTAAAAAAAATGAAGATTTTCTTCACAAAATAACCTATGATATTGTATAACCCGAAATAACTGAAAAACAGCAAAAGCAGCTCTTGTTTTCAGAGGGAATACCTGCATCAAATGGTGTAATGAACTAATTGCTAGGTCAGAGGGTTGACATGTACAGTTAGTGGATGCATCACTCCCAGAGAAACCACTTTAACAGAGGCTACTGCATTGCCACAGATGTAGATTTACAGAGGCGCTAAACCTGATGTTATCAAATTAATATAAGTCCGAGACTTTAAAATTAAAAACATCTATCTAGCTTCTAGTTGCCTAAGATTTTACTGCTAAATTCACTGTATACTTAAGGATCATTTGATTGTGTGCAGAAAGTCTGTCCAGAAATCACTGAGCAGAGTGTTACTTGTTCTGTGCTAGTCTTTGTTTTAAAATCATCAGAATAGATGTGCGTTCTCATTTCTCATGTATCCAGATGGATGTAACATAGTTGGTTTGCTCAAATTATCCTTAATACACCATGACAAGACTGTGTGCTGTGCAAGGAGTAGTAGAAATGGCCATATTGATTTCACTTGTGCTTTAAGATAGAGCATTCCTATTGGAATTTATCGAATAACCATACAATTGCTGTGCTAATCCAGTATTTGGGAAAACTAAGTTCTATGTCTTCTACCTGTGAGGTGATTGCCTTCCACCTTTCTTAAAGTAATGCCCTAGCCCTTTGCCTTGTGCTGGATCAGGTGAATCAGAATCGCAGAATCACAGAATTGCAGGGGTTGCAAGGCACCACTAGAGATCGAGTCCAGTCCCCCTCCTAAAGCAGACTCCCTAGTGCAGGCCACACAGGTAGGTGTCCAGACAGGTCTTGTATATTCATCTCCAAAGGAGACTCCACAACATCTCTGAGAAGACTGTTCCAGTGCTATCTCTGGAAAGTGACTTCTCACTGTAAAGAAGTTCTTGACACATGTTCCTGTGTAACTTCCTGTGTTCCAGTTTGTGGCCATTGTCTCTTGTCGTATCACTGCACATTACTGAAAAGAATCTGGCGTCATCCAATTGCCTCCTCCAATTGCACTTTAGATATTCATAAACATTGACAAGATCCCCTCTCAATCATCTCGTCTCCAGGCTGAACAGACCAGTTCACTCAGCCTTTCCTCATAAGGGAGACGTTCCAGGCAGTTCATCATTTTTGTGGCCCCCCATTGGACTCTTTCAAGGGATTCTCTGTTTTTTTTGTACTGGGGAGCCCAGAACTGGACACAGTACTCCAGGTGAGGCCTCACTCGAGCAGAGCAGAGGGGGAGGATAATATCCCTTGACATGCTGGACACACTTTTTTTAATGGACCTCAGGATCCCATTGGCCCTCTTGGCCGCCAGGACATACTGCTGGCTCATGGCCAGCCTGCTGTCCACCAGGACACCCAGGTTCTTCTCTGCAGAGCTCCTCTCCAGAAGGCCATTCCCCAACCTGTACTGATGAGTGTGGTTATTCCTCCCCAGGTGTAAGACTCTACACTTGCTTTTGTTAAATCTCATTTGATTCCTCTCAACTTTCCAGCCTGTCCAGGTCTTGCTGCATGGCAGCACAGCCTTCTGGAGCGTCAGCCACTCCTCCCAGCTTTGTATCATCAGCAAAGTTGCTTATGTACATGTGTATTAAATGCTCAAGTGCCACTGTGGCTAATAAAAGGTATTAACAATAAAAATAATAACCCAGTTTCACTGGTTCAGACAATGAGAAAACGTTTCTGTAATTTGGCAGTTAGTGCACAGCAAGAAAGAGGTCTTCATTATGGTCTGTGCTGCAAGGCCTGCTTGAATGTTTTACAGGGCCTAAACAAACCTCAGAGAACAGGTTTGAAACTGCATAGTTATGAAACAAATTTTCTATCAAAAGAGGATTTGCAGACTGCTAGATGTTTTCTTGTGCTTCCCTGTGCTTTTATTCATTCATTATTTTACAGTATTTGGCAACAGGAATTGATTCAATTGCATTTTTGTGGGGATTGTTTAAGGGTGTTTTTGTTTTTTCTTGTTTGGTTCTTCTCTTGAATTGTGACTTAAAGAATGTTTTACCTCAGCATCTCTGTGTCTCTTGAATACAATTTGAATATGATATTTGAATATGATTTGAATGGATACAAACATAGAAAAAACTGTGCATCTTAAGTATGCTGCTCTTATCATCTGCTTGCAGCGCAACAAATAGGTCACTGCTTTATCCTCTAACAGCGTAGCAGTCACAATACAAAGGCAGATACTGAGAACTGTTAATCACATATCAGCTTCTTTTTCCTCTAAATTTTCTGCTCATAAGTTTTATGCAGACTCTGATTTGAGGATTTAAAAAATGCTCTAAATCACTGATATTAACCGAATCCTTTCTGGGCTTCCTCAGAACATTTTTCTTTCTTTGTTCCTTCCTTTATACCTTACTGATGTCTTCTCTCCAGAATTTTTTTCTCAAATGGTATTAACAAAGAATCTATGTTGTGTGTGCTCACACTCATTTGCTATACCCATCCTTACAATCCCTACTTCCCCAACTCATAGAAAGCAAAAATCTCAGTTGTTTTTTTCCAGCTTTTTTCATGTGATCAAATTTTAAAAGATGCTGAGTAACTTCTCACAAATCTAATCCTAATTCTCTCACAATTTTTCCTATGTTTTTAAAATATAGCATTGTAAATAGTATCTAAATGCTGTGGCGTCTTGACAATTTCACTTTCAAGGGTTTCTCTGAAAGTAATGCCTCCTATTTTTATTATGTTGGCCCACAGCTTCAGAGGTCGATGTTGGTGATATGGCAGTAGAGGTGGAACCTTCCGACCAATATTTCACAACATATTGTTGCAGTGCAAGAGATGGCAGCAGAGGGGTAGTCTGACAAAATGTTGTCTGACATGGAAGTGAAGCAAAGGAGTAGAATTGAATTCATTCATACAGAAACAATGACATCCGCTGACATTCTTTGATGCTTGCTGAACATTTTTGGAGACCAAACAGTGGATGTGAGCACAGTGAGGTGGTTGTGGTGCATTTCAGCAGTGGCAACAGCAACAGTGGGTCTCCCCTGCGGGTGCAAATTTTTACAAGCATAGCATGCAGACTCTTGTTCATCACTTCTAAAAATGCATAGCTGATGGTGATGACTATGTTGGAAAAGAGTGTTCTGTAGCTGAGAATTTGCTCTATCAGCTAGTGTTATTGTGCTCTTTGTAGCTGCTCCAGTTTCCATGGAAATAAATAGGAGGCATTACTTTTGGAGCTACCTACATATGCAGTTAGAGTTAACCTAAGTTACATAAAGAGAGAATTAAGTTACAAGTGAGTTTATTATTACCTTTATAGATTTTTGCAGAGGTGATATTTTAAAGCAAGCTTGAAGTAATTTCTAGAACAAGTAGTCTTGTTCTAGCCATAAATACAAGCTATACTTTGAGTTCCAAGACATCTTTTGTTAGTGTCTGATCACTATTTTCTGGCCTCCTTTCTGTTCCTCATGTTAATGCTCTTAGACCTCTGATGCCACTTTAATTCCATAGTCAGCTTCAGTGTTGATACTGAAAAGCTGATGTGATGAGAAAGCCTCAGAGAAATTTTCCAGGCAGGTGGGGAGAATTCTCTGCACCTCTCAATGTAAGACTGTGGATAACGACAGAATTTTGTCCATGTTGCCCAAATACTCTTACTGTAAATAATAAATTCAAATGATCTGTCATTTTCTATGCTTTTCCACTACTTTTTGACGTATTTGGGGCATAGTTAACAAAAGAGAGAACTATCTTGTGCCTCTGACATTGACACTGTATACTTAGATGTGTATCATATCACTCTTCAATTTTAGATTTCAATATAAGACAACTTGTTCAAGTTTGCTCTTTTGAATTTCGAAGATTAGTCAAGCTGGCAGATCATCAAACCTATTTAATTCCTCCTGGCACAACAGTTCTCCTTTTCCTGGCCCTCAAAAGCTAGTCTTTGAAATAATTGCACCACAAAAGCAAAGATCACTCACTACTGGACAACACATGTCTTATCTGGAAACAAATGTGAATATGCCTGCCAGCTGTTAATGGAACACAGAAAAAATGAATTATGAGAATACCTGAGAGACTTGAATGTCAGTAGTGCTCTTCAGATCTTAGTAAAACATACAGCCCTCTTCCCAAATATGCCTCAACACTCATAATATCATTTCTAATCTGGTTTTCACTTTTCAAGTATGCATTTTTGCAAATATATTCTTTAATCATATTCATTATAAATTTGAAAGTTCCACTTGATGTTTCCACTTGGCTAAGCCAGTGTAGACAGTGAAAACCTTTATTACATCCCTTTCCTCTCAAGAGGGCTAGCGTGGCGGCAGTTAACATGATTTGAATCACTGAAATTTTGCTAGCTGTGAAAACAAAATTTAAGTAAAGAATATATATTGCATGATGTAGTTTCACTGCCTGAATTTTGAATCTTTGTTGATTTTATCTGTTATGATAAGCTGACACTGCATTTGCTAATTCTTATTCAAAACTGAGTGAACCAACCATTTTTGTTTTAAAGATGGGATAGTGGGGAGAATGTTTGTAGTGGCTGGCTCCAGAATGTAGAATTCAAGTTCCAAAAAAGATAATCAACAGCAGAGCTATCTTCGAATACCCTGAGTTGGAAGGAACCCACAAGTATCATAGAATTCGACTTCTGACTCCACACAGTACCACCCAAAAATTAAACTCTATGTCTGAGAGCATTGTCCAAATGTTCCTTGAATTCTGGCATCTTGGGGCTATGGCCACTTCTCTCGGGAGCCTGAGCCAGTGCCTGACCATCCTCTGGTGAAGAATTTCTTCCTAACACCCAACCTGACCCTCCCCTGACACAGCTCTGTGTCATTCCCTTGGGTCCTGTCACTATTACCAGAGAGCAGAGATCAGCACCTGCCCCTCTGCTCCCCTCATGAAGAAGCTGTAGGCCGCCATGAGGCCTCCCCTCAGTTTCCTCTTCTCTGGGCTGAACCTAGAGAAGCAGTGACCTCATTTGTTTCTAATTTGTCTTGCAATCTAGAACTTTCTCTTCTTTGAACACTCTCTGATTTTTTTATGTCCTTCATGTAGTGGTACCCAAAACTGCACATAGTGCTTGAGTTGTCCATCTCCCTATCAAAAATAAAATGTAGGAATAATTTCAGGCTACTTACAGTCCCACCTTGTCAAAAAATCATTCAGAAATCGTATTTATCATGAACTGTGTTCTCCTGACTATGAAGGAGAAGTATATATGTAGTCAGTTTCTACTCTTTTACTTCCTCTTAACAATCCCTTGCTATAGGTGAGGTAAAGTCTCAGGAGTCTTTGATTTGTGCAAGGACTGAGAGTTTTGCGACCTCATGGAATTGTTTTAAAGATAAAACCATAGTATTTGGAAAGAGCCGAGGTCTACAGCTGTGAAACAGTTTAAGCCTCTCATCCTTGCCCTATCTCTGACTGAAGACTTTGGTTCAAAACATAAATCCCTGAATCTCTTTCAGTCTTACCTGGCAGCTTGGATCTCTTTCCTTTCTCTTTCCATCTTTCCTTCTTTGACTTTTTTTTTGTGGTTTTGCTTTTTTGTTGGTTTTTAAATGGGATTGTACTGCTTTGTATGTACAACTCACTTCTAAGCTTTGTTGCCCTGCTTCTGTTGCGTCAAGGCTTTCTCAACTAAAATTATTAAAGGCAGGCAGAATAGCCCTATTTTCAAACACTACACCGGGGTAGAGGTAAGTGATGACAATGCTCCCGTTAGGTAACGGTGAAAATAGTCATATTTGCACCAAGGGACATGAATTCAGGACCTGGTAGGCAGAAGCCAGGATTTAATCCACATTTTCCACCTTCTGATAGAGGGGAAATGAGTAGAGAGTCCTAGTTCCTCTTGGTGAAGATGATACACCATCACACTAAATTTATGATTTCGTCTTTATTTGGAAGGAAAAGTTTCTATTTTCAGGCTTCTGCCTGAAAGACAACAAGCACTTTGAATTAAAAAGCCAAAGACATTCAAGAAAATCCTAGAATTGTCTCAAGGACTGCAATATTCAACCTTCCTTCCCTCATTCTAACTTCTGAGTTACACCAGATTAACAAATTCAGATAATTTAATTCACTGTTTCAAGGTGAAAGTTGCCTTCTTCTCCCCGTCCATGTACCCCTTTTGATGCCCATCATTGCAAACTGGTCTGGACGCTTTCAAGGCAGGGAAAAGGGGAGAGCTTAAGTAAAATTGCGTTGGTTCTGCAGTTTGCTACAAGAGCTTTCCAGCTGCTGAGGTATTGGATAAAAAGATTAAAAAAAAAAATACAACTCATTTTGAAAAGAATTAGTGGCCTAATTGTTTGTTGGCAGGACTACCTTAATAATATATCTAGTAGAGAAAGGGAAAGTTAAGAGATGGAAATTTGGAATGGGTTGAGTTGTGTCTTAGTATCATGAGATTCCTTAGAGAACTGATATTTTTTATACTTTCACAGAGAACTTAGAATATACTTTCACAGAGAATATTAGAACTTCAGATTCCCAAGAATGAGGACCAATGATATCTTGATTTATAGATAATGAGAAACTAAGAGCATAGAGAGTGACATCTATTTAATGGAAATGCATGTGAAGAATTTAGCAATAGATTTCAGCACTCCTGGGATTAATTCATCTCATGTTGAAATCTACCAGCATACTTTTGCATAGATGTTAATAGATGCTTTTTTTTTTCCCCCCTCTTGTATTGGGTTTGGCTAGGATGGAGTTAGTATTCTTCATGGAATATTTCTTTGGTCCTGTCTTTTAGATTTGCGGACGAAATGTTGCTGATAACACACTAATGTTTCAACTGCTGCTGAACAAAGCTCACACAGTGTTAAGGCATTCCTAGTTTCTGACTCTGACCCTGTCAATGAATAGATCAGGGGTGTGCAAGAGTCTGTGAGGGAACTCAGCCAGGCAGACAACCTGCACAAGGAGATATATCACAGCATAAAACATCATGCTCAGCAATAAGAAGGGAGAGGCAAGAGTTTTAGAAAGCTGCCATCTTTTCCTTGTCCTTCCACTTAATATTTATCTTGATCCACAAATTTTCTTGGTTTTACTCTTCTTTTTCTCTTATCCCATCCAACTGGGCAAGTGCACGTGTGCCTGTATGGTGCTTAGCTACCTCCCAGGGATAACCCACAACACCTTCTGGCCCAATGGTTAGAGCATCAGCAAAGTAAATGACAGGAAGGAAAATCTGTAAATGCTTTAGATCAGACATGTGAAAACATAAATGGCACAACCTATTCTTTCCAACTATTCTAGTGGTCAGCACAGCAATCAGCACAGCAATAATCACTCTAAACACACCTCTAATAGCACTTATCCTATTGCCTGTTTCTACAAACCATTTGTAAATTCTCAAAACCAAACAGTATATATATAAAAATATTTGTGGTTGTCATCTCAAAACCAATTTTTCCCTTGTGTTTGTAGTGAAACTGATTACAAGTTATATAAATGCAAGTTTTATCATGACAACAGAACAGATCTGATACAGCATAATAATTTATTCATTAAAGTGTAAATGAGCAATTTGTAATAAGAGGTAGCTGCATAGTTTGCTTCTGCTACATTTGTTGTAAATTTAAATGTGTGTATTCAAAACTGATGGTTTCCCAAGCTTTTTCTTTGCAAATCTTTTCAGTTTAATCTCTTCTGACTTCCTTACAACAGTTACAATATTTTTTTAAAGCGATATCAATCTCCTGCAACCAGCAAATGATGAGAGCTCATTAAAGCCTATCTGAATGGCAAAAGAACATGAGAGAGATGGGAAGGGAGAAGGACAGAAATAATACTGCAAATAACTTGTGTTAAAATCCATGTGAGTCTTAATGATTGCAATCCACTTTAATTATCCACAATATTTATTAGAAGGCAGCTTACAATGATAAAACAGAAAATCTTTTTTTGATTAATTATGGATACAGTGTAAAAATTTAAAAAGTAGCATATACACCAGCAAGTTCATTTACTTTTGATTTGAGCTCTAAGGTAATTAGTATGTTTTTCATTACAGAGTTATAACAGTCATAAATTGGCTGGCAGATAAGTTTCTGTTGTATTTTGTATTATGCAAACATCTAAAATCTATTCAATGGATGCCATTTTCAAGATTACTGGCACAAGTTGTAAGGGTTGCATTAGCAAAATTTAAAATTAAGTACTCATGAGATATATTGGTAATAACAGAGAAAAGCAGTTATCAACTAAAACTAAAGCTCAAAGTTCTCTTTTTCCGTACGTAAAGACCAAATAATTTGTTTCAAATATTTCATATAAAATTGCATCATGACATTTCTCATTTCAAGTTAAGATCAGTGACTATTGTCATATTCCTGCACAAAATATTAAGTATATTAAAGTTATAATAACAATACAATAATTATGAAAATATTTTTTTCTGACAATTGCTTACAATAATGTGCGTATGTGACCAAACTGCTAGTTTTATGTTTTTGTTGCCCTTTTTAAAAATTCATTAATAAAAAAATATAGGAAGTTATGTTACTTAACTGTATTATATATTATCTGTACTATATATTTTATATGCAGCTCAATACATGGCCCAGGCAAGCCAAAATGTTGGACAGCCATGTTAGTAAGATAATTCCCCAGATTCCACAGACTTACAAAACCTTTTGCTTAGGAAAAAATTCCTACTGAAATTTGTTCTAATCATTCTAGTGCTTTGATTTTTGGCAATTTTGTGTCCTTAAAATGAAATTCTTGTGGATGTTAGTAGGAATTTTATCAAAATTATGAGGAAAAGCAGAAAGATTTTTTTTTGTTCCACTCAGTAGTAACCAGTATGTACCCCAACAAGACAGGCACTGTTTGCAAAAGATAAAGCCAAAGATTCTCTGTTGACATTGCACCAATGTTCTTACTCTTGCTTGGTGAGCAAGAGTAATTGACTGATCAAGGGAAGTATTCATTTCCCTGATTCTGAAATTGTCCTATGTTGCTACATGCTAATCTAAGAAGTTAACTTCAGAAGAAATCCTGTAAACACATATGAAGTTACAGGTATGATCAAATACTGAGAAATCCAGTACTTTATCACTGCATCACAAGAGCAACTCACTTCTTCATCTGGAAGGCAAAGCAATTTCATAATGCTTTTCACGTTGCAATGGTGCAATAAAAATGAAATAAAATAATCATGATCATAATTGGAGCAAAAAAGTTTTCTCTTTTTTTTTCTTCTTAATGTAAGTATTGTCCACATTCATCTGAAAATAGGTTAATTTCAGTACATGAAAAGCATCTAGCTTTTTGCATTTAATGCTTGGACTTAATTGGGGAAGTTGCAGGCAGAGACTGCAAATACCAGAGATTTTTCACTGGCAAATATTAGGAGGAAAGTACCACAGGTTATAATGTCAAATACAAAGGCAACATTTTCTGCAGTGTGTATTCAAGTAGAAATTCAAGCTGTTCTTTGAAATGTTCTTTGGACTAATGTACAAATATTTTCTTTTTTAATGTGGTGATCATAAAGCAAGGACAGAATGTAATTCCTTTAACATGCCAGTCTATGTATTTGGTTAATGCACGAATAATGTTGACTGTACCTCAAAAATGTGAGGGTTTTTTCTGCAGTGTGTAACATTTCACAGGCAACAAGTAATTAAGTTTCATCAGAGTGATGGCTTGGTCATTGTTTAAGTGAACTTCACTTTTGTATTTTTAATGGCGCAGAGATAGTTTTAACCTTTTGTAAAGACACCAGTGACACTTCTATGTGTTTGCTTGACAGATGCAGATGAATCTCTAACATCTTGTTTACTGCATTAAAATGAAACAGCTACAAGCCTGATTGTGACTGGCTTTAGATAACAGCAGAGTTGTGCGTGTTTGAGGTGGTCTCCAGGCATGGAGCAGCTAGGAGAGTCACAGCTTCAAGGTGACATTTGCTCAGATACATAAATTGCTTTAAATTTGAAATCAACATTCTGGAGAAGAAGATGCAAATAAGTCAGCTGTTCAGGAGGTCACTTCTTAAATCAAGCAGATCAAATTTTCAGAACACACACTCATTGAAGTAAACAGAAAAGGAAATGAAACCAAAGGTACAACCTGTCAGGCTGTGTATTTATCTTTGATAATTGATCTTCCAAATAAAGTAATTAGTCTTATCTGCAGGGTCTGCAATAAAGCATTGATATGGCACCGCTTGGGGAACCACTAACTGGGCTGAGAAAGCAGAACACTAGCACAGGAATTACAAAACAATAATCAGAGCTTGGTCAAGCAAAACTTCAACTACGCCACTCTGTATTTTCCTGTCTTCCAAATCCTGCTCCGCATCACAACTGCCCAACATGGAGCAAACACAAATGAACTGCATGGACACATGGACAAGACTGGAGAGATGCTGCTAGTGAAATGACTTGAAGATTAAAGTTGAGACATACAATAATTCTATTGGTGAGATCAAGCTGTGGAAATGTTAACCTAGAGAGGGTGGACAGTCTGAAGATGAATATTATGTACAAAGAAATGAACGCCCTCGAGTGGCATAGCTGAACTAAGTTGAAATTAGTTTATTGGGAATGACTAAGTGTAGAAAGGCTTAATTACACTAGTTGGACAAAGACAATATCTCAAGTATAATTCAACTTTACTAACTTAAGATAAAGGAAAAGTTAACCTAAAGACTTGGAAGAATATTAAAAACTTTTTATAAGGCATGGATAAGATTTTATCTTTGGTTCTGTGTTGTCGATCTTCAAGAAAAATAAAGAAAAGCAGAGGTGCTTCGGTTCAGGCTCTCAGAACTCTTTAGATACTGCATTCCTACTGAAGGGCCTAATGCCCATTGACGTAATTGGTTTCAGTGAGAATGTGAGGTCTAAATAGGAGTGAGGCACACAAATACCTTCAAGGATACAATCCTAAGTCTTGTAGTTTAGCAAAAGAATAGCTGAAAATGGATAGTACTCTTCATTCTAAATACTTCAGGGACATAAACACTTGTGAGGGAGAGCTACTTACAGAGCAAATAATATTGGTACAAAATGAAATAAACACATCTGGGTCATGAATAAATCTAGGCTAGAAATAGGTTTCTAACCACCAGGATAACAAAGTTTGGTGGTAGGGAGGATAACAGTAACCTTCTGACTCAGATAATGGAGACTAAAGAACTTTGCTACATTTATGAATAGGATTGTCAAATATACTGTCTTATAAAAGTAACACTTATTTACTTTGTTCTTAAAACATCCAGGGAGTAGTTGTAAATGTCACTAAAATATCGTGATGTATCACTCTTTGCTTAGAGCTGAGAGGTGAATGTGAAGAAATTCTCTTGCAACTTCGTGACTTCCTAAGCCTCAGGATCTGTAGAAAGATGAGTTAAATCTTCAAAGAAAGTAGTAAACTGAGATCAGGGTTTCAAGGTTGTGTATTTTTTTCTGTTTGTTATAAGAAATTACTCCTAATAATTATTGGAAACATCATCCCCAAGAAAGCTGTATATCAGAAAGCAAAAACAAAGTGTGTGTCTGGAAAAGTTTCAGTATTAAGATTGCAGATTTTTCTTTGGGCTTCATTTTCAGTTTCTGAATCAATTGCAGCATAATTAAAATAATTTCAACTGTGATTTATTTAAACAAACATTTTTAGAGTTGAATTTAATGAAAGCAACCCTGAACACATCTGTGTAACTTTCCTGGTGCTGCACGTGTCTTTCTTGTCCTGCTCTACAGCTTGCATACAGGCTACAATATTGCTAATGCCTCACTCTTGGAATAGATCTTACAGGACATCTCATTTTTTCTCTTTTTCTGAAGCAGTAAAGTGCTCCCCTAATCCAGATCAGTGTCAAAACCACTGCTGCTGCTCTGGGTCAGATGAGACAAATCCCTCTGTTTTACATTTCCCTTTTTCTTGCTTTTCGAAGAAAGTGCCTTATCTCTGTCCCCTTTTGTCTTATACTGCTTTGGTCTGTGAGCTAGGAGTCAGAGAGAAAGAGTGCAGTTCAGAATCATTTTAAAGTATTTTATCTTTCTGTGCAAAACCAAGGAAAACAGAACAAACAAACTAGAAAATAAAAACTAGCCACTGTGATATGCTTCTGTCGAGTTTATTTGTTTGATGCCTGTGTCTTTTCTTCTTCAAGAACGAGCTCTTGGGCAAGCATTCTGTTAAAAAAATGACTCCAATCACTTTTGGTGCTTTGCAGTAAAGCACCACTGTAGGGATCATGGAAAGTTTGTGAATTCTTGGAACACAATAAATTAAAAATGAATTTGAGATATTTGGAAGCACACAAATTGGAACTGGGTTGGCATGAATAAAAACTTATCACTTTCTGGTAAAATTATTGTCCTACTATGCTGTGAAAAGTCCTTGGCTACATGAAGTCCAGTCTCGGGCAATTTCCTTAGTTTAACTGTTGAAATGGTACCAACGTTTCAGGTGCATATTCTTCTCTATGAAGCACATAGCTTCATTTAAAGCAGGAATTGGAATATTCTTCCTCCAAATTAACACATCTAACTAACTAATTAATTAGTTAATGTAAACTAACACATATAGCTCACTAGCATTTTGCAAAAATATATCAAAAGTATGTTAATTGGAAGGACTCCACAGCTTACTTTGATCAAGTTGAACCTACGTCATTTTTATTTTACAAACGCAAATCAATATACATTTCCTGATCAAAGAGCAGTGCTGTCTCCAATTTAAACCACACACACTCTTTCCCCCTAAGACAAAGCTAATATGATCCTCTTGACTAATGTTATTACAACTTGGTATTGCATCTGGCTCTAACTCTATTCTGGATACCGAGATATATTAGAGGAGATGTTTAATTAAGACAATACTCTTTAAAGATACTATTTAAAGACAGAGAGCTATGAACCATCTTTTGAACAGTGTCTCTTTTTACTATTACCTCACAAAAAATATCACTTTGTTTACTATACATTTTGTAGACTTGACATAGTGATTCATGAAAAAAAAAATTATAGATGCTGTTACACAAACTTCAAATTATTTTCTTACAGTATTCCTCTTACATTTGTCCCTCATTTGGACCATTAGCATTTGACATCAGAGCTGTAGCATCATTCTAATCAAAGTGTTAGTTTTAATTAACACAGCATCGAACATCATTTAAACTAAACAATAGGTCCTAGATAATTTACAGATGCATTGTTTCATAAGAAAAAAAGGAATTAAATGAATGTAAATTTCCAGCAGCACTTATCTGCTGCATATAGTGTGTATTTACTCAGATAAATGGATAACATTTCATCCTCGTGATTAGAATTGTTTGAAAAAAAAATCACAAAGGACTGAATATTGTTCTGGAAAACAGAATATCGTTCTTTCTAAATAAACTTATCTCTGGATACTCCCTCCATACACAATGGCAATACAGTTCAACTACACCATAGTCGAATGTGACCTTGATTAAGAGGAATCTGTATTTTTGAGTCTGAAAGTCAATTTGGAACATCTGTTCTCAATAAAGGCAGATGATTTTTCTGAAGAGAGGTTTTGCTCTAGCCACAGGAAGTGCAGCCTTCTACATTACAAAATCCATTGAAGTCTGCAGAACATAGGCTTAAATGTGATGTCTGTGGCTTCTTTCATTTTTTTATTTTTTATTTTTTTAAGAAGTGAAAAAGCAGCTAAATATAGATCTACTAACTTCAGCGTGAATTTAGGGGATTTTGTGGCCAAGAAACTTTCTAACAATGAACAAAAAGGTGTCTGTCTATGGCTATGGGACATTACCTCTGAAGAGGCAATTTATTATCTTCAGGAGCTTTCTATACAGAAAGTTTGGCTTCCTCTTTCAGAGACCCACAGTTAATTTCACAAGAAATGAGCACATTGCCTACATCAGTATCATATTTCCTGATAAATTAACAAACGTTCTTACAAAAGATTTCACCTCAAATTTCTGAGGCTGTACCAGGGAAGTAGCATCTGAGCCAAAAGCTGATGATTCCACTGAAAATCAAAACCTTTGGGAGAATGTAGTTGGGCTGCCCTCAATACAGTGATAAGGCATCCTTTTCCAAAGAGCACTGTTGTCCTGTGGACAACTGTAGCAGTAAACGATCCAATAATTCTAAGATGTACATTGGTCCAACATTAGAATGCCTAAAATCAATGTTATAGGTAGGAGTGATATAGGTACTGTCTACTGCAGTCATATTTTATTCACAAGATTGAAATATTGGGTGGGGCAGTCAGGACCACTTTTTTCATAAATCCAGGGGAAGGTGTAGTAGGGTCCCTGAATTAGTTTTTAACAGCATGTCAGAGAAGTATGTTCCTGTAAAAGACCAACTCCTCTACAGAGGTACTGCAGCTGATTTCCAGCAGAGCTTTAATTTCAAGACCAGGTAAAGTCCAGGAACTAGCCAACTATTTTTTTGCTTGTTTGTTTGTTTTTCCCCTCATGTATTTTCTGAGTAAAGCAGAAAGAAAACAGATGTATTCTAAGCATACTGAAGAGCAGACAAAGCTTGTGGTGCAGCGTGCCTGCACACTCCCAAATTTACGTAGCTCCAGGAGAAGATTGCACAATGTTATCTATAAAATAGAGGGCACTTCCAACAAGGAAAATATACAACATGATTTACATGTAGAAAAGTAACATGGGTATGCTGGCAGTCCGGTGGCATTTTCAAAACCACCTAATTGCAAAGTGACTAATCTTCCTGATCTAGGTGTCATATAACAAAAACTCCTTGTTAAGACCTTGTACTGCAACTGAGGAGACTGGAATATGGGAATATTTGATTAGTAGGAGAGAAAGAGCCAGGTATTCAAACTGCCTGAAAGTATCTTTGCCATCTCAGCTCTGTTGTTGACTATGAGTCACCACCTTAGCAGAAGAGCAACTCAAAGGAGCTGGAAGTGGGCTACTTGTGAGATTCTTAAAAACTCACCAGCTGATGGCTCCTGATGTAAGGAATCTGACATCCACTAATCTGATGGAGTATGAGATGATTTGGGAAAAAAAATCCCCAAAGGCTTGTTTGTATCTTCATGTCCTTACATGCTCTTAACAATGTGTTCCTCCTTTTTCATGAAGGTTTCTGTAAAATAGATCATGCTTTAAGTAAGCTTATTTAAGTGAGTTCTCTGCTATATTAGTGAATTTCAGAGGGAGGGAAGCCTCTGCTCTTCTATCTTTTGTTGGGAGATAAATTCATATTACTTAGTAGTATCTAACAGAAACTCTCCTTGAACTTTATTAGCAATTCATAATGTAGTGGTCAATGAGTCTCTGAGCAAGACGAAAATGTTTGCTAGGCTCTCAGAGAGATGATTGTGCCAAGATTTAAAGATAATCCCAACTTTTTAATAAAATCAATGAGAAGACAGTAGCCTCAAAAAGACATGCCACATAGTTTTATGTGTATGAATCTACATGTATAACTGATGGATACTGTATTATCCAACTACATAGCTATTTTATCTCTCTATATATATTATTTTCCCCTTAGTGGTATGCTTGACATAAGCTCTCTGTGAAAAGAAAGCAGAGATTTAATGCTGCATCACTCTCTAACAGGCCCTGGAGCAGCAAGAATGATAGGGACCATCTTTGACAGTTCTAATTTATGCTGTTGCCAACCTACTTCTTTTACACAAAGTATTAGTAATACTATCTGGAAGTTGAATGGTCTAGAATGGTATTCCAAGAAACAGTATACAGGAGAACACCTGTGCTGCCACTGTAGCAACTCTATTCCTCTACCAACCCCTTCCCCAAATACTGTTCACTATACTTCCCCTGAATTAACCTGTATTTTCTCCCCTTGAGCTGTGAGGAACATGAGAAAAAATGCTGTTTTTTGCTGTGAATGCCTCTCTGCATGGACTTTGTGATTGCAACAACACCAATTCCACCTCTTTTTGGAGTCTGGCAAATCCTTGAATCCTGCTAAGATCTATTCACTCTTCTTTTAATTTGTTGTTTCTTTTCCTGTAATCTGTAAGAAGTAAAACTGCATTGACATAAGTGAAAACATAAGTGAATGTTATGCCTGCAGGACTTCCTCTTCTAAGTTCTTTCTTGTGTAAGACGATTTGAGGCTGCTCAGAGAAGCTGTGAATGCCCCTGGAGCTGTTCGAGGCCAGGCTGGATGAGGCCTTGAGCAGCCTGATCCAGTGTTTGGCAACTCTGCCCATGGCAGGGAATTGCAACTAGATAATCTTTAGGGTCCCTTCCAGCCCAAGTCATTCTATGATTCTATGATTATTCTTTGCTTTGTTTTATTGTTCATAGTTAACATTGAATTTTATAAGGGCTCTGAAAGTCTAGAAAGTGTAGTGGTGGATAAGAAAATCAGATAACTAGTTAAAGGAAGAATATAGAAGGTGAATAATGACCAAAAAAGGTCTCAAATAAAGAAGATGAGAAGAATCAGCAAAACAGGAAATAAAGCTTCATTAATCAAGTTCTAAATCAAGATCTACTGCTGTGAGAACAAACATGCCCAGAAATGTATTCTATTTCATGTCTTCCCCCTCAGCACTTGTGGATGCGTTCCATGAGGGTCCATGGAGTCATGAATGCCCAGTTTGCTCAAGTATTTTCTGACCCTCCTTCACCATGTGTACCTACTACTTACTTTAGACTTCTACCTTCATTTCTAGGGCCTGTGATTCCTGAAGGCTAGTCTTGCTCATGTATTTTTCATGTATTGTGTAAACAGGTCTGTTATCTCCTCAAGCAATAGGCCCACATCTTCCTTAGTCTTGTCACCTAGATACTTTTCTTTCTTGTTGTCTTTGACATCCAAATTCAATTCTGTTAGGGCTTTAGCATTCCTAGCTTCATCCGTGGTTGACAATGTCACTGTATTCCTCCCAACCCCTTCTCCATATCCATACTTGCTTCTACACTCTTTAAGCTTCCTTTTTGTGTTTGACTTTGCCCAGGAACCATGCAGACCACCTCACGATTTTGTCTGACTGGAGGGGGTGATCCTTGAATATTAACAGGCATTCCTGGGCTCTTGTTCCTTTCAGGGCCTTATCCCACAGGACTCAACCAAGTAAATCCTTGAAAAGGTCAATATCTGCTCTCCTGAACTCCAGTGTTCAGTAAGGATCTCTTCAATAAGGATCTTGATTTCCATCATCTGATAGTCACTGCAGCCAAGGCTGATTTTGACCTTCACATTCCTAACAAATCCCTCCTTTGTTAGTGAGAAGGAGGTACAGCAGGGCACCTCTCCTAATTGGTTTCTTTATCATCAGTGCTGTCTGGGAGCCTCCTGGATTGTTTATGCCCTGTTGTATTGTCCCTCAGATAGATACTTGGGTTGTTGAAGTCCCTCCCGAGGCCTGTTCAGACGAGGCTGCTCCCACCTGTCCATAGAGATCCACATCTGCTTGTTCTACCTTGTTAGGCAGCCTGTAGTCGATTCACTATAACTTCACCTTCACCTGCCTTCTCTACAATTTTAGCTCATAAACTTCCAATTGGCTCCTCATCTATCCCAAGGCAGAGAAGCTGCAGTCTCCCATAAAAGGCAAATCTCATTCTTCATCTTCCCAGCCTGCCCTTACTAAAAAGCCTGTATCTCTCCATTGCAACACTCTAGTCATGATAACCATCTCATCACATATCCATGTCATCACCTGTTGTATCTATTTGCTGATATTTTCTCTTAAAATAGTGCACTTACAGTAATTTTCACAGAGGTAGCTAACAAGATCTTCATTAACAATATTGATTAGGACTTGAAAGTTTAAATCTCTAGAGCAAAAAATGTTTGTTATATCTGGCTTGGCTATTTGTTGGTTATTTTTGATTGCTAATTAAAATTGTAATTACCAAGCAATGTTTGTACTATACCCATCTGATGTTTCTCTCGTGTTCTTTAGAGAGATAAAGCAACTCAACTACTCAGCTTGTACTGAAAACGGAAAGGAGTAATTGCATTTCTTACTATATGTTTCACTGCACCTATTTCCATTATAGCAACATAACATGTAGTTTAAATTGCTTGACTTTTTTCCTTTGTTTCCAGTGCTAGTAGTCCATTTTTATAGACTGGAGTGACAATCATCTTCAAAGTAAGCCCAAAATGTAGATTTTATTACATTAAAAATTGAAGGAAGAAAATATATTCCTTTGTAGGCAATTCTACATATTCTGATTTCTGGAATAATTGAACTAATTTATAGAAGGATTTTTTCTGAATCATCATAATTTTTTGCTTTTAAAAAAAATGTACTTCTGCCATAATTTCTTGTTGTCATATATAATATAGACACAGTAGGAAGAAAATGTGAATCATGCTCTTCTGTAAAGTAGATATGAAAATACCTGAGATAAAAATGTTCAGGAAGCCTGCAGTCTCCTATGTAGCACAGTTTAGTAGAACAATGAAGAGAGTAATACGGTGCAGCTACTTTATTTCTTCATAATTCACTGAGATATATGTGCAGACAGTTAACTGGTGTCTGTTAGACTACACTGTGCTCTTTCCTGTAACATTTTCTACTTATTACCAGGATTCTCTTGTCACTTTTATTGACATCCTTTCTTTCAGAAGCAGATTCCAGCTCCACCCAGGCCATGTGTGCCTACATTATACCTAAAATCTGTTCCTCATGGCAGATTAGGAGATGTCCAACTGGAAATGCTTTCAACATCTTAACAGTGTCCAATCAGAACTGACATGAGGCTTCGGCATGGTCCTTCATTTGGTTAGGCTGAGATCTGTGGATGGAAAATGATCTGCTCCAATTTGTGGCAGCATTTGACATTCACAATGAGTGTTTGAATGACATGAAATTAACTGAACAGAAATGTTTTAAAATCAAGAAGTTGAACTGGTTTAGAGCAAACTTGCCTACTTTCTCTCTTTTTCTCCCACTTCTTGCAAGTAATACTTCAATTGCATGGTTACAATCCAAAACACAGTTGTAAATTTTTTAATTTAGTTTGTTACCAGTTAAGTGAAACTAAGAGCTTCCTGGATTTTTTTGTTGTGTTTTTCCGTGGCAATATTTTTGTATCCTAGGACCTAAGTTTGTTGTGTTCTGAATTCCAGAATGGCATCTGCACCATCCAGAACAAGCATGTTGCAAAGTAAATCCTCCACTTAGGAAGTTGTACTTAAGAGGATAATTCTGTTATTCTCCTAAACAAGAGCCAAATGGTAATTACACAAGCAGAAATGATCTGAGAAATGAAATTAATCAGAAACAGTTCATCCAATGATTTTAACCAGTTTCATTTGGAACATTTCTTTACATTTTTTTCTGTTAATCATGGGGAACAAAAGCAATTGGCTTTAGGAAACTTGAAATGAAGGCTGTATCTGCATTGCATTTGGGGGCTGATTTCAGTATACCTTGGCTAACATTGAGCTTTAGTAATCATAAAGGGAGCTTCAGGTGCCCTGAGTTCAGTAAATATTAAAAAGACAACCAAGTAAGTAGGCAGGGTTCTAGGCAGTCTTACATCACTCCTGCAGAAGCCATACTATTTCTGTTTCTCTGCTTTTAGCATGTGTGATAGCTGGACTAAAGCTAATTCAAATGTCCTGTATATGCTGTGGTTGTATTTCATAATTACGTTGTACACAAACTTAAGTGTTGCTTTAGTTTCATCCTACCTGGCTTGTCTGTGTGAACAGCTAGAATTCAATTGTTGAGCTTTATATAGTAGCATAATAATGATGCAGCCAGTTAGATCATAGCAGTGGATAACCCTGACAATTTACTGCTTTAATAGCTAATGAATGTACATGAATGCTGGAAAAGAAAAGCGGTACTGCTTTGCTCACAGGCACAGTTTTGTTTCCTCCTTTGAGCCACTTAAACTACTCGGAATACATTCCTATTTAATTTTGTTATCATTCTGTTGGCTAAGCAAGAACATTTTGGGGTCAGACGACCACCAGTCAACAGAAGAGAAAAGGATGGAGCATGCCTCTAGGATGAGAGCACAGTTGAGAAAGGCACAGCCAATTTTACTGGAAGTGAGCTATTAGATTAGTTCAACTTTAGCATCAGCTCTTACCCACAGAGACGTAAATGTGAAGCTCAAAGTCTCATTTATGGTGCCAGTGAAGGACCTTGTGCTGAAGCAGCTGACAAGTATGCCTGCATTATCTCTGCTGACTCTGCTGTTGACCTCTGTCAGAAGGACAGAGCTGCCAGCTGGGGGCTGTCGCAAGATTTGTCATTGCTTGCCAGTCAGTGTCCTCACTCTGTACTCCTGCTGAGTTGGGGACTTACTATGGCATATTCATTTGGCCTTATTGTTGTGCTGAAGCAAAGCTATCCGACAGAAATCTGCAGGATCCAAAAGTTCCTTCTGCATGAGAAAAATGTTTAACAGAATGGCTGTTTACTTTTCAGAAAGCAAGACCAAGAATTTCTCAGGAAAAAAAAAAACATGGAGAAGGCGGGAAAATTATCTTTTTCCTTTTATTTTTTTTTTAAATCCATTGCCTGTTCAAAGTGAAACTAAAGATCTAGTTCTATTTCACTTATTCTTAATTTTCTAACAAATATATTCTGCAGTTTGCGCACCACTGATGAGTTTCAAGGGCACTTGTGATATATTATGATACTACATGAAACTGAAAAGCTGAAAAACTTAATCATTCAAGCAAGACTCCATCTCTAACAAAGGAACTTGACTGTATTAAGTCCTTTTAATGGTTGCTGTGAAAAGTAACCTTTCAGTCACTTATAAATTGCTTAATTAGAGTTTAATTGAAAACCCAGTTCCTGGTTTTCTCTATTTTGTTTTCCATTCACTAAAATTTCAAGAAAATATGCAGAAATAACTTTTCTCATTGGTGGCAATAGAAAAATAAAATAATCTATCTAAATTCTGACTAGTAAATCTTTTGTAGTAATGATGATAAATACTAACAAATGCAGGCCTAGGAACTTCTAAATCTCAGTAATATTGTAGGTTACAAATGTGAATGATTCATAGTGCCTTCCACAAACAGAGAAAATGAACAGCATTATTTTTATTTTCCCTTGCACTATGTGGGACAGAAGAAGAGTGGAAGATGAAAGTCCCCAAGTGTTCTGTTAGCATGGTGTGCCACAGTCACTTGTCATATAAAAGTAGCTTAGAGAGATGAAAGTGCCTGGAGATTTCTGGATCTCACATAATTTTCTGTCCCAGGAGGATGCTCTCTGCCAGTGAGCTCAGTAGTTCTACTGGGAGAAAAAAATATATCAAGCCCAAATAAGTTCACCAGCTGTGATGATTTAAATATTTGTCTATATGCAATTTACAGACTCTGTTTAATGATGTAGACTTACTATAACAAATTTTCTCTTATTTTATTAAAAAAAATTCTTCCATATTAAAGTGTAAAAGGTATTGTTGGCAAGGATTACACTGTGTCCCTCCAGATCAGAAAGAGTAGTTAAAAGCAGATTGAGATGATGGGTTAGCAGAAGCCCAGGAGAGCCAGTGTTCCTTTCTCTGTCTATGGGGAAGAGTTTATACTGAAAGAATGGAAAGTTACCCAAAGCAGAACAAAGAAGTCTGTGTTCTGCTGAGTTTTATATGCTGGCGGAAGCCTCATCAAAAAAAAAGACAGGTAGGGAGGAAAAACAAATAATCTTTAAGAGGCAAACACTGTTCAGAACAAGAGCTTAGGCCAAGGTTGGAAATAGCCTGACCTAACTAAGCAGCAAAAGTTAGAAAACAGATGTGAAAGGAAGGTGCCAGAAATTAGGAAAGGAGAAAAAGTTCCAGAAGCATTGAAACAACTTGAGACATCTCTTTGCTGCAGGCTGAAAGCCATTCAAAAGGACAGAAGATTGTGACAAAAAGATTAATATAGAAGTAATAAGTTCTTCCTATAAATTCATATTTTTCATCCTGCTAAATGTTTCTTATCATAAGCAATGGTGATCAGAAACTCTGTACTGATGTGCACGTTTGATTATACAGATTTTGTTTTTGTACTTTAGACAGCAATGCTCAAATGGCATTTTTTCATGGTTGGATGACTGGTGTTTTACTTTAGGCTAAGAATATGCTTAAGTTTTTGAAGGGTTAAGGCAGCAATTCTCACAAGGGCCTCCTTGCACACATTTAGCACTAAAATATCTTTACATCCAGACTTTAATCAAAGGAGGAAACTGCACCGTCCTAGCAAACTGGAGGCTAGCAACACATTCAATGGAGACTACATATAGTGCTATGGGAATAGCCAGACACCAATTAAATCTATGAATCTGTTTCTGTTATGGGAAAAAAATGATGTTAGATTCATAAGGGATGGCACAAAGGAAACAGACAGGCTCACAAGATTTGGCTTAGCTTTTTTCTTGGTTCCTTTTGTCAAAAAGAGTCAATAATGAAACTGGAAAAAAAAAGAAAGAAAAATAAATACATTTTATTTTCTCAATATCAAAGCAAAAACAGAAACAAGAATTTGCTTATGCAATAGATTTTTCAGTAATTTTATCCATGTGTGTTCTTTCCTTATTTTAGTTTGCATCAATGCACTAGCATCAGTTTTAATATTTTAGTGTGAACTGAAATATTATGTACTACCTCCTACCTAACTTTAACTGTAAAAATAGTCCCAGTGAAGAAAATTAAGTCTGTATAAAGCCCCCATACTTTTGTTTTCAAGCTTTTCCTCCTAACATCCTATAATCAAGAACACAATCTCATCTCTCTTTCCTTACGTGTTTGTTTACAACAATGTTAGGAACATCAGGATTGAAGTATGAAACTAAGTACACAATACGCTCAAAGTAATTGAAATTATTAAGTATTTTGCTAAATCAGTTTCTAACCAGATAATGATTTGATTAATTTATTAAATGATATTTAATTTTTATGTTGCATATCAAAGGCTGTTCCTCTGCACTCTTTTAAGTCTTAGGGAATCTTTTGAACTCTCTTCATGAGAGAGAAGTCACCTTTTTAGTCTTGTTTATAAGAATTCATGGAAAAAAGGTCATTTGAGAGATTAAATGGAGAGAATTAATTATACATCAGATGTCTCTACAGATACATTTCTACTCCTTTTGCAAGACTTCCCATAAATAAGAATCTAAAAATTCCCTGAGACAGCAAAGTAAGGCAAAGTTTTCCCCTTGCTGTCTAAAAAAAATCTCTTAAATTGTAGTATAAGGCAATTATTTCCTGTTCTTTTCTCAAAAACAACCACCTTTTTCCTCTACAGCTATTTCAGCTTTATATGCATGCACACTTTATTTTTCTGGATTAAAAGAAGAAATACTTTCCTTTTACCAACAGAAAAAATAAGGATAAATATCACTTGTTATACTTTCAAAAAAGCTCAATGTCTCTGAAAAGGCACTTGGTGGTACAATTATCAAGTAATAGCACTTGGTAATTTCAGTTAAAGTCAAAAGAAGAATCTAGTTCAGAAAGCTTTTGGAGAAAAGTTTTTATAGATTCATGTGGTAAACATACTGTGTCCTCCACATCTGTGAAAGGAAGTAAGATTGTCCCTGTGAAGGAACTGAATATACTTAATTCTACTGATGTTATTTTAAGTTCAGCTGTACATCAGTGCATTTCTCGAGTTCAGCTCAGCTTTTTAAAACAACCCCAACAACAGTACTCCACGAGGGGTATTTTAACTTATATTCCACTTAGAAACTTTCTGGAGACATTATCATTCATTATTTAGTCTTGTCAGTGGTGTGATCACCAGGAGTGACAGCATCAATATTTGTATTCTAGACAAATTGCCCTTCAGCCTTGGAAAAGATTTCATTTCTCTGTTGTTGTGAAGAATGCAAACAGTCACAGCAGGTGAAGGAAAAGTGGTAGGTGGTAATGGGAGGTAGGTGGTGGGTGATGGGAGGGGAGTTTTATCTTTATTTTTTCCCCATGTTGTTGTGTTTCTGTTGATTTTGAATCTGAACAATTTTGACTTATTTCTCCTTAAAACTTGTACATTTTTCAAACACTGCTAAAAATAATTTTCTCTATGATGGGAGGTGACTTTTTAGATTCTTTCATCTTTCACATTCATGTGAAATTTCACATTCACAAATGAAAAATTCACATCTTTCACATCACAAAAATGAGGAACATAAACAATTTCTGCTTAGAGGTCTCTAGCTTAACTTAGTGTCGCAGTAGTCAGTATTCACTCAGTCTTCACAGTGTGGTCTTTTCAGTTCCTACATGAGCAAACACCTTAAGGCCAGGAGCAAATGTTAGGCATAAAAGTATTCTTTACATACTTTTTCTTTACCCTGATTTTATTGTTTGCGTGAGCTTTTCAGCATACTCTTGTTTACGGGATATCAGGAAGTATTGGTAATAGATACAGTTCTCCAAAGGGAGTCAGTCATATGAATCCATGTATATGTAGGTTTTCAAAGAGAGAAAGAACTCTTTTGGTGTGGTCACAGGAATCTGTAGCTGAATATTTTCATTTGAGATGCAGAAGTATACAAGATTAAGAGCCTGTTTACACTTCATAGTAGATGTGGTGGAGATAGGATTGTGGAATGGTCTGCTCACTGATGGCTGTAGTGATTTTACTGGTTTAGTGGAGATATTAATAGGATTTTTTTGGTAGATTTATTTGCATTTTGTGTATTTTGTGTATCTGCATGCTTGCATATGTGTAATGGAAAAAAGTAATAATAAAAATCAAGAAATCATAGAAAATAAAAATGGTACAGATTTATTATTTTAAACGTAAAGCTATAAAAATAAAAATATTTAACTGCCATGCACTGAAAAAGATAAAATGTGCCAGTTACTTTGTAACTTTGTCCTGTACCCCTTTTCCTGCTCAGACCAGCTGCTACATCGGACTACTGAGGTCTATTGCCCTGAAACATTTGAAAACATAGGTCTGCAGGTGAAGGAGGTAACCAATAACTACTCCCTGAAAATGAGCTTTTCTGTTCACTTTTGCAATAATTTTGGCACAGCAGCACAAAGGAGATAAATGAAAATAAGCATGGTCATTAACCTTCAATGGTGACTTAATGAAACAGGACAAACAGGACAAAATGCCAATGTCCTTTGCAAGCTAATGTCCATTTTATGTTTTTCCAGCTCATAACAATTAAACATTTTGGCCTTGATAATATTATCTTGGAAATGAGTAGCTCACACAGCTCTTTTTTTGTAGGATTTGTTCTTTTAGACCTCCATAGCCCTATACTGCCACTGGATGTTACACTAAGAGGAAGTCTTAAATAAATATTTTCGTTATGTCTATAAAACTCTACTGAGACTGAAACTCTCTGTTCTCAAGTAAGAGCTGCGTCTGGTTCTATTATATGTGGTTACAACATCTGTTCCGTCTTTGTCATACAGGCTTCATTAAAAAAAAAAAAGCTCACTTCTGGAAGAGAAAGAGGATTCAATAAGATGCATGATTAGAATAGAATGACCTGAAAGCTGAACATAGTTTCGGAGTTAGAAAAACTACTTTTAAACTGAGGCTTTGAGTAATTACTTTTGCCCAAGAACAGTTGGAAAAATTTAAACTTTTTGACATGTCAGAATTGTAGATTTGTTTTGAAACTTTCTTAAACTAAAACAAATGAAAGAACCTGAGCTATTTTTATTATTGATCTTAGTGAACTAAAACCTTTTGTTTATCACAAGTACACAGCTCTACCCACTATACATGGTCTATTCCACTACTTTGCAATTTCATTCTGATCTCAGCTGCTGAAAGATGGCTACTGAAGCATGTTGATACCATCTGTGTTTTTAAACAAGACACTCTTAGATAATAAAGTCATTTTTATTTTGGAGACAATCAATGCAATATTTTTCACTTCACAGATAACTTTGTGTTAGAATTTGCCTCCAAAAGTGGAGAATCTCTCCACTTCAGGCTCGTAATGGTTTTTGTTCCTCAGTTCTAGGATTGGCACTGACTTGGTATATGAAACCACTATTGTTTTGTTTTATAATCTATTTTGTATTTAGTACGTTTGGAAAGAGGATGAGTAGAACCTGAGACACAGTGCTGCACCAATTACTCTTTGCAATAAAGAAATGTTGTAGTGCTAGAGATGTATTAGTTCATGTGTTACAGCACTCTGAACCCACCAATATGATAGAAGCAGTGAGTGTGAAATGAACATTTTAAGTGTAGTCTGTTGCAGAAGAGGGGCTTAAGAAAGCTTGCTTAACTTCAGATACTTTATATATATGCACATTAAAATATCTTCACATGTAAGCTAGAAAAGGTTTTTCTCCATAAAACAGTGCCTTACTAAATCTATCTGTAATCATTTGAAATGTGAATGAAATAAACAACACTGAAAGTTTCCTATTATCTTCTAGCAACATTACCAAAGAATTCTTCTTAAAACTTGATCAATTTTCTGCAGTAGTGGCCAAATATACTGGAAAGTTAAACTACAAATAATTTGAATTTATCAGCTCATCGTCTACTTTTATTACTCTGATTTCTATTAGAGTTTCTAACAAAAGTGTCATATTTGATAAACTTATTTTCACAACACTTATTTTGCATAAATCATCATTCAATTCCATGATTGCTTTTTATTGGTGTTTGGAATATTACAGTAATTACAGTTTGGAATAATTACAATAATATTGTAGTAATATAATTACTATCTATAATCATTATAATAATCTATAACTATTAGGGCTACCTTCATGTAACATTTGAATGGTGATATTAGAGATAGCTTTGTCAAAATACTTTACACTTGCTGGTTTTTTGATTGTTTGTATGTTTTTCTGTTGCTAAATAACATATTTAGAGAAGGCTAGATTATGGACAACAAAAAAAAATTTATTAAGTTCACCCATTTTCCATTACTCACAGTTACTTTTTTTTTTTGCTGCTTATTTATATAATTTACATCAGTGACACTTGGTGCCCATCCTTTCCCAGACTATATACCTTTGTTCTTTCTTTACTTTCTACATTATCTGCTTCTTTCAAGTGCTTCCAAGACTTTTGTCATCCTTTCTCATGTTTTTAACTGCTTTAGAGATGAGAATGAAATAAAAAGAATGATGCAAAAGCACTCATGTTAGTGTTGCATTTTGCTATTTTTTCTTGTAACTTATTTTCAGGTTTACAATAGTTAGATTTCTTTAACACTTTATATACGTCTCTTGATTTTTATTTTAGCCTTTGTTATTCATTTATTGTTTCTTTTGTCCTATTTCTTTAAAAGAGCATCAAAATTATCAGTAAACTTCATAGATTAGTAAGTGAAGTAGCGGTGGTTTTGTGTTTTCTTTGGGTATAACAGAATTAAATCTTGTTTGCATATGAAGAAAAGGAGAATGAAGACATCATAAACAGCAAATTGAGCTCTTAACTTACACTTCTTATAAACAAATTATAACAAAAATGTGATTTGTTTGTTTTGTTGTTGTTTTCATAAATGGCATTCATTGTATGTAATAGTTTCCCTTTCAAATCCTGTTTTGCTTTAAACAGTTTGGAAGGATTTTCCCTGCTTTATGTAGTGAATCAGCTAAGTTACACAGCTTTCAGATACCTGCCTTCATAATTCAAGAGAAGTAAGAATACTCTTGTGAGGAAAATAACCAAGACAGTTAAGAAAAATAATTTCTGAGTTCCTCAAAAGACATAAATATCAATGTTGCTGTGTAGATCAATTCATAATCTAACAATCTGAACTGGAAATGAAAAGGACACTTATTTGGACTCAGTGAAGAGCTGTCCTTTGTCTTAGGGGAAAATTGACCTTATTATCTATTGATGTAGAAAAATTTTCTAGGATAATTTTTAGAGTACTTGTTACTTTCTGTGGCAAATAAGTCTGAGGAAAAGTGTACTTTCAATAACTTTGTGTGGCTCAATTACATATGTTTCAAAATCATCATATTAAAATATTTCTAGACACAAATATATTCAAAAAAGTTCCTCATAACTGTATAGCAAAGCTATAAAAATGAAGCTATGTTTTTGACTGATGTTTTGTTTTGTTTTGTTTCAGAGACTTTTCTCATTTTTCTCAAGCTCTCATTTAAATTTTTTTCTAATGCTTATCTGAATAACTCTGATACATTACAGGAGATAACTTCGTTTAACATGTAGAATGTAGAAGTTTAGAGTGGCAGAGTAATATTAGTACTGTCTGACAGAGAATGCTGTGAATGTGAATGACAGTAGTAGTGCCTTCTGTTTTTACTTACATAGACAATTAACATCTATACTTTGTCTTCATTTAAAGGATTGTCCTTTTTCTGTAAAGTGACAATGATTAATAGTGAAAAGTTAGGATCAATTCTCTGAAAGAATGGACTTCAAGAACTTCCTCAAGCTTCATACAAAATAAGAACATGTACAAGGACTGCTTGAAAATAATGCCTCATATTTTATTATGTTGGCCCATGACATCAGAGGCAGATGTTGGTGGTATGGCAGTAGAGCTTAATCCTTCCTGGCAATATTCCATTATATTTTGTTGCCATGCAACAGATGGCAGCAGAGGGACAGTACAACAAAATGACATGGAAGTTCCTATGAAGAAAAGGTGTGTAATTGAATTCCCCCATGTGGAAAAAATTGCACCCATTGATATTCATCAATGCTTGCTGAACATTTATGGAAACCAAACAGTGAATGTGAGCACAGTGAGGCAGTGATTGATGCATTTCAGCAGTGGCAACAGCAACAGTGTCACCTCCACTGGTGGAGATTTTTATGAGCACAGCATGCAGGCTCTTGTTGATCTCTGGTGAAAATGCATAGCTAATGGTAATGACTATGTTGAAAAAAAGTGTTTTGTAGCTGAGAACATGCCCTATCAACTAGTGTTATGGTGCTCTTTGTAATTTCCATGGAAATAAATAGGAGGCATTACTTTCCGCGCGACCTCCACAGTTCAACATCCCCTTCTCAACAGTCAACATTGGATGTCCACAGAGGCGGAAGCCTAAGAACAAGTCAGGTTTATACTTCTCCAGAGTATACTCATAGCTATAGGTTTCTGCTGGAATGTATATCTTCATATTTAACTGCTTTTAATGTATTTTTCTGCATAAATTTGCATATATAAAAGTTCACTTATTGACTTTCCATATAAGAAAGCTGATTATGTGTGTCGCGGTTTGACTCAGCATATTTTTTAAATTACCTAATGTTCAGCTTGTAAGAAGTTCTACAGAGCAGAATATTCTAAAATATTTCTACTTTATCATGGAGGATTAAGATATATAGTTTGCTTAGGTTATGTACAAACACATTTTTCCAAGCTGGCTAAAGTGTCACCTTCTGTTCAATTGCTACCTCTGCATTCCAAACACTACCTTATTGAGGGAGCTTCCTTTGTTCCTACAAGTTAACTGAAATTACCCTTCTGTAGTGATTAAGCTTAGCTTTTTTTGTTATATAGGGTTATAGATTATGCTTGCACTAACAGCCATAGCATGTCAAATGTGAGATCCAAAATCTCCAGCAGGGAAGAAATTGTAAAGCATTTGACTAAAAAGTTTCTGTCAGCAAATGGAGTCTTCCTTTCTTTTGTTTATATATTTAAAAAAAGAAACATAGAATCATAGAATGCCTTCTCTTAAAGATCATCCAATTCCAACCCCCCTACTGTGGGCAGGGTTGCCATCTACTAGATCAGGCTGCTGCCCCATCCAACCTGGCCTTGAACACCTCCAGGAATGAGGCATTCACAACTTCACTGGGCAACCTGTTTCAGTGCCTCCTCACACTTTGAGTAAAAAAATTTCCTCCTAACATATAATCTAAATCTCCACAATGTTACTTTAAGACTATTCCCCCTTGTCCTATCACCACCAGGCTGTGTAGTAAGTCCTTGTCACACAGAATCACAGAATCACAGGGGTTGGCAGGGAGCTCTGGAGATCATCAATCCCAACCCCTCTGCTAAAAGCAGGTTTCCTACAGTAGATAGTAGAGATAGACATTTATGGGACTCAGATAAATTGTACATACTATTTGGATATACTTTGGCATAAAATAATTATAGAGAATAAAAACCACGTTCATGAAATCAATGACTTTTGAGTTCCCTTTTAAATTATGAGTAACACGGGTTTTTAACTTCCCAAGAAAGTGCCTGCAGCACCAGAAGAGTCTTTAGCGCTCAAATCTAAACCACTGAAGTTATGGTGACCTCCTGATGCTTAGGAGATTGTTACTGTTACATCTTAGGACATTAATATGCACTTCGTGGAATTACTGTGCAATTAGTTAATGTGCACTGATAAACAGCATTTTACCTAGTGCATTTAAAATGTCCAAAACTTAACTTCTGAGTAAACAGATAACTTATAAGATCTGAAAACGTGATTTTAAAAAGGCACTACGACTGCAGTCTAGTTTAATGTGAAGATTAACATTTTCTTCTGCTCCTATAAGTCATGAGGCTGTAATCCTTATATTAGATCAAAGTAACGGTTTTGCGCAACATTTGATAGAGGTCCACAGCCCCAAGGTCAGAGAAGTGAGAAACCTGTAAAAATGACCCTCTCATGTGTAATTTTTGGCTTTTAGACCCATTAAAGAAAAAAAAAATAAATTAAATTAAAAATAAACCGGAGGAACATCCCAGGTCTCCCACCCATCTTCCTATAGGTATCTGTATAGCAGAAAAACAAAGAGAGGCACAAAGGTATCTTGTAAAAGATGGAGAAGAAATGACATGAATTTTGCTCATTTCATTTAAAGGTTCAACTGAACCTTGAAACTTTAAGATTGCAATTATCTGCTCATTTTAATTCTCTGAAACTGACACGTTTCATCCTGCCCAAATTGCCACTCCTTCCTTTGAGAGCAATCGTTACTGATTTCAGTCTAACGAATCTTTCTATCCTCATCTGCCTTTCACAGAGACAGAGAGAAAAAAATTAAGTTCACATAATCTCGCAGACTTATATTAATTACAATTATAACATTTTGAGAAGAGAGAATGAAAGCTGCTTGCTAAATACATGATGTGCTTCAGACGTATGTGTATTAAGGTTCATCTAAGAATAATTTTTTGCCCTTCTCTGAAAGAACATTGAGTTCCTTCAGTTGCTCAAATATGTACTGCCTTTTTTTTAACATAGAATGATAAACCACCAAGCAGAGATGTTCTTTCCATTTATATCCTTGATGTCATTCATCTGTTGACCAGACTAAAAGTCATCAAACATAAAGCTTATATGTTTATTTTATCAGATAGTCTTGTATTTGGAAATAAAATAATATCTTTATCAAACAAATAGAAAGATATGAGACATTGTGTTAGATTTTTCTATTAGTGATTGCCTATATGGTGTGATAATGCCAAATACCATTTTCATGAAAGTTCATTTTGAATGTGATTACAAAATGAACAAAATTATATTACTATTCAAGCAGTGTTTAAAACTGAACAATTAGAATAAATTTACAGAGCAGCTTAAAAAAGTTATAAATCCCTTTTCCAAATAACAGTAATTTCTGTGATATGGACATATATATACAGTCATTAACAGGAAATGTACCACATCCACAGGGATTCCACATATTCAGTTATACTTGTTCATTACTACTATGATCACTGGTTGCAGAGACAATATTATGTGTCAGCAATTTTTAACTGCAGCACACCAAAAGCAACAGTTCAAAAAGATCTCCCCAGTGACTCAAACACTCATGCTTACAGATTCACATATCCAACAAATACAAATTTTTTTCTTGCACTGAGCATGTTTTTGCTGTGTTGTTCAAATTAGTTCATTTTTGTAAACTTCGGATGATATTTACAGGAAAATTCCATCCACTTCAGATGAAATCATTAGCTGAATCTGGTAGGAAACCAATAGAATTATCATTTGCATGTGCTGTTGTAGAAATTGTATGTAATGTCTTTCTGCATCCTTGGATGTCTAAATATCTTGATTTAGGTCGCTGTAAAATGATTATTTAGGGCCCAATTTACTTGTAGTCCAGCTATGGTACTATATGAGAGTATAAAATTATGAAGGTACTCAAACTCCTTTTTAGGAGTTACTTTTACTTTTTTACTTTTTAAGTTACTTAGAACTTACTTTTGTAGACACATTATTTCCCCCTAAGACCTTACAGTTATATGTAGAAGATTAAGCTATCCATTTCAGAATAGTGAATGGTAAACAGCATACAGGATCAGACACTTCTAAACACATCACATCAATCACCCAGAGCTTCAACATTGACATTAGTGAAATTGAAGAATCCTGTTTCTCTATCTCATAGTGGACTTTCTGACCAAACGTGGTTTTGGTGATAAACTTTATTTTGTAAGAATCTGAAGGCTTAGAAAAACGTCAATTCTGGTAAAACTTTTAGTATGTAAAGTTTCTGAGATTCAAGATAGAAATTACTCTTGAAGCAGAGACATAAATTACAGGGAATGCTCTATTAGGGGAAAAATAAAAGAGTACTATAAAGTACTGCAATTTTGATACTTAGAAATTTGAATAATTAAACTTATGTTTGATCCACAGATATTTGCACTTGTCAGTATGATTCTTTCAGTTTTAAGCTTGAAAAAAAAAGCAACAAAAACAACAAATACAAAATGATCATGAAACACTCAGTCTACAACTTTTATCTCTACCTTTTGAAAGGAGAAAATCAACCCACACAACAGGTTCACAAAATGTCTCACAATATGACTTTTAATAAATATGTCCTGTACTCTGGAAGGTAATTTGAAAATAAGCCTTGAGAACAAGCTATTCCCACCATTATTTGATCTTTTATCGGACTGACCATGTGATAATACAAATCAATATATGAAGGCTGCTCTGAAACTAATGCTTCTTATTTTATCATATCAGTAATATAATTATTTATTGGCCCACATCATTGACCCATGACATCAGAGGTGAATGTTGGTGGTATGGTAGTAGAAGCTGAACCTTCCCACCAATATTCCATTACATTTTGCTGCTGTGTGACAGATGGTAGCAGATGGGCAGTCTGACAAAATGGTGTCTGACAGAAGTGCAGATGAAGCAAAGATGCATAATTGAATTCTCCACTGACATTCATCGATGCTTGCTGAATGTTTACGGAAACCAAACAGTGGAATTTGAGCACAGTGAGGCAGTGGGTGCTGCATTTCAACAGCAGCCACAATGACGTGAAAGACGAGCCATATTCTGGACAGCCATGCATAACTGTCACATCGTTAAAGTAAGAGCATCTTGATCAGCTTGTCCACACAAATCAGCTAATGGTGGTGACTGTGTTGAAAAAGAGTGTTTTATAGCAGAGAATTTGTTCTATCAAATAGTGTTATTATGCTCTTTATATCTGCTGTAGTTTTCATGGAAATAAGCAAGAAGAATTACTTTCAAAGCAACGTGCATAATAATATAGATTTATAAATTAAATATTCTATATATATTTATCTGAACAGTTCTTCTGTCCTTTGTTCTTAAAAGATTGGTTTGAAAGTTCTTGATATATCAGTATGAAGGCTGAAGGAAAAGATAATCGTATCTTATTAATGAGAATATACAATTTTGATTAACACACCTTCTAAGCGATAGCTGAATAGGACGCTATAATCACTGTGCATGTAAGTATGATAAAATCGCTGAGTCATTTTGGCAATTTCACAATACATTCACATGCAATTTCACAATTGCATGACACTGAAATTATGGCAGTTGTAAATTTCAGAGACAAGATATCACTTCAAAAAAGCAATGAAATTAATTTCCAAAGGGAAGACTTTCTCAATAGTTCAATATTTTCTGCTGTTAAATTGGAAAAAATAAATCGAAGCACCTCATTTTACACTTAAAAGAATGCAAGGAAGATCTTGGTCCTAATTTGTGCTTGCAGAACATTCTCTATTGTATTCTGGATTCAATACCAAAGTTGTAAACTAAAGAATGATACATGTAAAAAACAAAAAGTAAAACTGAGACTCATACATTCATATTGAAAATTATTAGGATATTCAGTTCTGAAGAGTCCTTTGGTTACTTGTTAGTCACTTTTTTTTACTGTCATTGTGCAGCTAGATAAATCTTCCAACATCTCTCTATAAAACAAATATATAAAGACAGAACTCCTACAGAAGTGGGTTTTTTAGGCTTAGGAAAAGAAGATTATGGTTGTTTGCTGGTATTTTTCGTAGATAAAAAATCATGCAAGTACTACAGAACCTTCATCTTTATATGTTTTTTGGTGTTTATAAACCTGCAATACAGTTCATCTTTTTCCTATATGGCTTGAACATAATCCTACCAAAGTCATTGAGTTATTTGATTGATCTGAGTCTCCTTTTTAAGAGATTTCAAAATCATTGTCATAAGTTCAAGTGGACGAGGCAGTTAAATAAACAAAAGCAATTTGAAATATCTTTTTGCTAAATTATCAATAACACACAAAACTACTGACCATTCTGGCAGTTTTTGAAACTGGTTGACTTGACAGTAAATAAGTAATGAAAAGTCATTAAGAAAACCTTTTCAATTTCTTTTGTTCCCAAGACTGTCTGTTAATTTTAAAAATGAAAGGAGAAAAATGCTTCTCAAGTATTGAATCAAAATATTTTGTTATAGTTTTGATATTCTTTATATGTTTGTAAAATCTTAACCTGTTTTCTTTCACATTCACAATGAAGTACTTGATTTCCAAAACCAGTAGATCATCAGCTATCCACACAATATACAGAATTTTCTTTTGATGCCAAACATTCACATCAAATACCTTGCCATTCGTTATTTGCAAATGACAAGTCAGACATACATTTGAGACAGAAATACTCATTTTGGAACTCTTGTATCATTTACATGGTACGAACATTTACAAAACCAACATTTCAAAACCAACTTTTCAAAACGGTAGACAGTTATAGAACGAGGGAGAATGGTTTTAAGCTGAAGGAAGGAAGGTTTAGATTGGACATCAGGGGGAAATTCTTTACTGAGAGAGTGGTGAGGTGCTGGAACAGGCTGCCCGGAGAGATTGCGGATGCCCCGATCCTGGACGTGTTCAACACCAGGTTGGATGGGGTCCTGGGTGACCTGATCTAGTACCAGATCTGGAATTTGGTGGCCCTGCCTGTGGGGGTTGGAACCTGATGATCCTTGGGGTCCCTTCCAATCTGGGCCATTCTATGATTCTATGATTTCAACAGAATTTTTTTGTGATTTTTACTAGAAAAAAAAAATCTTCCATAAAGTTCTATTTCCTTAGCTGGCATGCAAAACTAATTTCAGAGAAAACATAATTTCTGGAAAAATATCAAAGTTATAGCTGTTCCTATTTCTTATAATTAATTGCAGTAGCATCATAGTAGCATACCACAGACAGCACATTGGAAACTGATGATCGCTTAATGACTTGAAAAATTGTTACTTAATCTTAGGGAGGGCAATGCAATGTTTCATAATCTATGTCTTCTCCAAACCAAATCATTCACAGAAATATCTCACAGGCTTACAAGATCTTCAATATCATGTTGACATTTGCTTGGACCTCTAGAATAGATTAGTGTCAATGTACTTGTCTGGGGGATAATTCTATGAAGAAATCAAAATATGAAATGACAGAAAGGGACATTTCTTGTTACTTTATGCTACAGAAAACTCTTGTTTCATAAGAATGTGAAGATAAAACAAAAGAAGGGAAAGAAAATACATCTGTACTCAGAGATGATGAAGATACAATATTGCATAAGACAAACCTCAAACTCCATACGACAAATATTACATGTTTCACAAAAGATAATTGGAGGACAATTTATGAGAGCAATGAAATTGCCTTTGGTCTTAGAAATTCAGAGTGCAAAGTAGAAGTTATGTGTTCTGCTGCTGGCTGAGCTTGATTATGTGTCATCAGCCCAGCACCTTTGCCTTTCTTTAGCTAGTCCCTGAGTAAAAAACCTAGAACAGACATCTACTAATATTCTGAATTTTGTAAGTTTTGTGAAAAACATAGGAGAGATGGTGGATCTGTGGAGAGATTGCTTGATAAATATAGGCTATGTGGTATTTGACAGCACACCACAATTATTGATATAGTCACCTGTAAGTTAGAATGCTTCTGAACAACCTTATTTATTCTGAAGACACTAAATTAGAATTTACACCACTGCATTAAGGCAGTTGGTATATCTGTCCTGTGCACACCAGCTGAGTCCAAGAGAAGAAATTGGTTACTAGAGTACGTCAAATGCCTGGAGAGGGCCGTTCATCCAAACCTCTTACTTTCTAAACAGCATGAAACATCTAACATTTGAAATCAATGTGTTCTCTGATAAACTGGCAGCAAATGGTCTGTGCAGACTGTTATTTTCATGCTTCTGCTGTAAAAATCATGTTAATTATACATATATGCCATGTTTTTAAAAATTTGTGCAAATGGAACATTAATTGCATCTTTGATAGGAAGGGATGGTGTTTTTCATCAATGCTCTTTGAATTAATATGTACTAAGGACAGGTTTTGCAGGAACAAAGATGCTAAGCATCTAACATCCGTTGACACAATGAGAATTATGTCCTTTGTGGTTTTATAATTCTAAGAAACTGATTCAAATCTTTACTGGAGTTAATGGAAAAATTCCCACTGACTAACAATCAATGATGATCTCTGAAGCCATTAAGATATTCATAACAAAACTTCTTAAATCAAAACTTGGTCCCTAGCCCTTTTTCCCTCTGTTAGTGAGCTAGAGCTTTTCTAATAAGATGAAAATAAAAATCAAGCAGTTGAGAGAAAAATTCAATATTTTTCATGGTGTCTTTTTTTTTTATCTGTGGCCAAAGGTTGAGGTGTTTTTTTTTTTGTTTTTTTTGTCTTTTTTTTTTTGTGGTGAGTCTTGCAAGACATAGGTGAATCAGTGAAAAGTAAGGACAAGCTGTTCAAGGACAGCTGGGTCTGTCCTTCTGAGGCTAAAAAGGACATGGGAAGAAATGATAGATTCAAATATTTATAAAAAATAAGACTGAGGAAGGCATAATGAGGCTTTGATATACGTGGAAACTAGATACAATAGTAAAGGAAAAATCTTTTCTCTGTTTCCTGATATAAGAAAATAAGTGTGTTTAGACTGTAGTAATGAATGTTCAAAATAAACAAAGGAGAAAATTTTCTGATTTTAAGAATGATCAAGAATTTGAATGGCTTGCCTAGCCAGGATGTCAGAATCCTGAGAGATTTTAAGAATAGGTAAAACAAACATCTGTCAAGAATACATGAAGAGTTGGTCCTGTCATGGGAAAGAACAGAAGCGCTATGAATTTACTGTCTATATCAGCTCTAATTTTGAAGTTGCCCTTCCCAGCAAGACCTATTTCCCACAACACAGAACTTCTTGATTTACTCAGCTTCTCTAGAATGATTATATATACACTAATGGAATTCTGCTGGGGAGAGAAATGTTGATGAGTTAAAACACCATAATTAGACATGCGCCCTTGGGTGAAGACTCCAATATTTCAGTTGACTGTGGCTAAAAAGGCAAAACATTCACATTTTCTTGTGAATGATCTGAACAGATGGGAGAATGCTTTGACATACTGATGCCTGAAGTCTAGATAAAAAGAGAGTCTCATTAATGAGAAGAAATTCCAGCATTTTGACATTACTGAATCCTTTCATAATGGCTGTGGATCAGAAATGTTAAAATAGTTGATCAATAATTGTGGGGAAGAAAGGTGAGGTATGTCATACCAAAGACACCATTGTTCATGCTGGGTTTAACCTAAAAGTGCAATCAAATGGATCAGCAAGACTTCCAGAGGCACAACACTTTTGCTACTGGTAGTAAGCAAGAACAGGAAATATTTCTGTCCAAAATTTCATATGACTCATCTCTTTAACTGTTTGTTTCTCATACAAATCTTATACATCCATGACATTCTTATCGCTACTGCATGTTGCTAGGATTGTTCTGTCACCAAATATGTATTTCAAATGAAAGTGAACTAAACATAAGTCCAATAGTTTAGCTGTGTAGGTCAAAAGGATGACCTGTAGATATACTTCTGTTTTCCATCTAGGAGTCTGTTATAACTGGTGTCAAACTATCCTGACTTCATTTGGAATAGTAGAAGTAAAATGTCTGTATATCTTCATTTTATCTTGATCAGATTTCTCTTGAAAACCTTATTATTAGCCCCAATGGTGTTTCGGATGTCATCAAGAAAATTAGAAACACTTTCTGTAAAATTAGAAAGATTTTCTGTAATCTTATGTTTAATTCTGAATTTAGAGTTAACTTTTACTTTCAAATTTATATAAAAATTTTCCAGCTTCCTTTTCCCTTCCACTTCCAATATATTTAGCAGAAATTCAGCTATTCTGTGTTGTAAACACTACTGCACTTTCTGCTTGCTTATTATCTGTTATTTTCTGTGGTAACTCATTAATCATATTTTCTTCACTGATCAAAAGATATTAAGAAAGGTGTTAAAGAACTTTCAGATTGCATTTTCTACTCCCACTTTATTTCCTGTAAATATGCTCAATAGGTACATGGAAGTACTCCATATCTTTAAATTTGAACTTGCTCTTTTATAAGGGAACTTTTTCAAGAAATGCCACTACTGCTGCCAGTTCCTCAAACATATGCTCAGCAGCTACTGGATGACTGTTTTCAGAGTTATAATAACAATTATAAAATGATACTGGCAAAGTACACACTTGTGTTTAAACATATAAATCATCATTACACATACTTTCTGACTGTGGTTCATAATATCTTTTGGTTTGTGAGGAAGATTGTAGCCAGTTAAGAATACTAATTCATTCTTTATAATATGAAAACCCAGATGGGAGAAGGTTTTTCTCAGTGACAATTATCATTGTGTTCTTATTAAGTACAGCAGAAAAAAAATCATTAATCAAAACACAATTTGACAAAATCTTGATTATACCAATATGACTAATAGGAAAATAACAGTCATTGAGACAAAAAGTACAAATTTAAAATAAGATTTTGCATATTTGATTGTGCTTAATAACAAGCTCGATATAAAATCAGAATACAGGCTTTGGAAGGCTAGATAATTTGTGTCAGTCTGCATGAAAAGCAAAAGTATGTAATGGTAAACAATGATAATGTATTAGTCAACACTGAATAATCAGAATTTTTCTCTTCTGAGATTTGCATCTGAAGATCAAATGTTTGAGCAAAAGACTTTGCCAGATACTGCCTCATAGGTTTCTAAATGTGTTATTCACAGGAATGGTTACTTTTGCATGTCCCTACTGATACAGGCTTAAAGTAATTCTTTTTCCTTAAATTAGTAGAAATAAACTATTGCAGTACTTTCATTATTTTCTAAAGTTTTGAAAAAGTTTTTTTTTGTTGTACTTTAAAGTAATAGGAAAGGGATCCAGTTATGTGCACTGTTGCTCTCACTCTAGAGAATTTTGCCTTTGGTAGTAAAAGACTTTTTGAAGGACATAGGCACTATGAGATTTAAAAAAACTCTAAATAATAGAATTATTAGTCAAATGAGAAGATAAAGAATATATATAAGATAAGAAGATAAACAGAATTGTCTCAAATCTAGTAAGAGTAATGGTACATTCTGCTATCTTGAATTAATATTTTAAGGAAAAAGTCCTTGGGAAATTCTTTTTCATCTCATATGAACACAGTTTTCATCTCAGAGATATACACCTGAATTCAAGTCTGTTTTGAAGGGTGGTAACAAAACACTCCTGAGGAAAGAAGTTAAAACAGAAAGCTGGAGGAAAAAGGTGAAAATTCCCTTTTTTATCACTGAACATGCTTTTACAAGTGTATTCTCATTTAATACTTCCTCATATTACAAGACGATTAATACTGATTTATTCCAGTCGTAGACAATGACATTCATTAAATTAACATATGTTCAACTGTTGTGCATTATGTCTCTGTAATTCATAAAAATAATTCATTCTATTTATTTGGCATTAAGTAGAAAAAGTGCACCTTAATACCTTTGCAACACTTTTCTATGCTTTCTAAAGCTTTTCCAGTTGGAAATGGGGAAAGCATAAAAGACAAATGTCAAATACCAGGTTGAAATTTTCTAGTTTAGATTCTGTTGTATTTCTACAAATCTCATGTGAGGTTCTGGAGACCACTTGGCCTAACTTTTCAGCAGGATAAACAGAGCAGCCTAAAATAAAAAATAAAAGATTAAAAAAAGAGTATCAGTTTCAAGGTCATTTTGATTTGGCAATAGAGCCACAGCAGCCCATAAGAGCTGCAGTGGAGATAGCTCCTAACTCCTCTATTTTCCACAGAAAAGGTGTTCTAAGCCTCTGTGAAGGTGAAAACCTGGGCCCCATGAGAAGAAGAAGCAGGGAAAATAAGCACTACTTTGTGGCACTGGGGCCTAAGCAAAACTTTCAGGGTGTTGTTGGCTCACTGAAAAACTAAAATCCTTCTTCTAACTTATCACTTCAATTTTGATTTCCTCCAGCATTTTCTTTTATCTGTGTTTTTCTATGTGCTCTTACAGACCACATACAGGCATGCTTAATACAGGGGAAAAAAAATCATTGATTTAGGGTATCAATTCCTTGAAATTGTAAACTGCATTATCTGAGGTAGCTTGACTTATGTCTTACAATAACTTCATCAACTTTTGTAGATATTTTTAATTAAGAAAACACTTCACTTCAGACATTAGAAAATCTTTTCAAGTTCCTGAAATTTACTGGGCAACACTTCCATATTCAACGTATATGCTATGTAAATGATTTTACAACAAAATGTCGTCTGGAGAAGCTTATGTAGACAAGTATCTCGACTGAGCGTTTTTCTGACTATGGAGTCAGGAAATTCATTTGTCTCAAAATTTGTGCATATAGAAATCATGAAGTGTTCCTTGTGTCACATTCAAATTTCATACTTTTTCTCGTTTGCTGGAGACTTTTGAGAGACAGGCTGACCTTTCTCAGGTATTAAATTAATTGCTTGGATGACTGCACAAAATCTAAAAAAAAGAAAAAGTATGAGGAAAGAATGTGTTATTAATTATAAGAATTAAAGTTTCAGAGGGGTGAGTCAATTTCTGTGGATTATCAAAGATTTTCATTTACTTTGAGAAAAGTTTGCATTCTCCACCTGGAAAAATAGACTAGTGATACTTCTGTATTTCATATAGTCCTTATTAAAATAATAATAAATAAAAGGATTGTAGATTATATTAAGGCTTGATACCATTATTTGTAGTTTTACGTAAATACTAACAGAAATAAATAAGTTATGTTTAATTCCAAACCTAACAGACATATTAAAATTACTTTTTTTTATGGTACGTACAGTGAAACACTGGAACAAGTTGGCCAGAGAGGTGGTGGGTGCCCCACTCCTGATGACACTGAAGGTCAGGCTGGATCAGGCTCTGAGCAATCTGATCTAGCTGAAGATGTCCCTGTACATTTCAGGGGAGTTGGTCTACATAACTTTTAAAGGTCTCTTGAAAACTCAAATGACTCTATGATTCTATGATACTATGATTTTTGTATGCAACCTGGAAAAAAGAATTAAAAAACCTAATGTCTTTATTTCTTTGATAAAGTCATACTGATGGATAAGGACTATATAAAAGGACCTCTTTTAAGCCCTCTGGACCAACGCAGACAAGTTCTGGCAGTTGTAGTACAGTGATACAATTTGTATGATTAACACAAATTGTACTTATATCAATAATTTGATGATAAATTATTATATCAAATTATATCAAATATCAAAAATATTTTATAAATTATTCAAAATTTTATTTTTTAATTTCAAAAATACTCACTTCTCAGTACACCAAAGATGATTATTAAAATTGTAAATGAATTTTAATAAAGTCCTGAAAAAGAATAATTAAGGTTAAGCATTTTTGGCTGAACGTTTTGCTGTTTTGTTTTGCTTTGTTTGTTTGTTTTTATTTTGCTGTTTTTTATTCTTTTCAGTACATTGTTTATAAAAAGAACTTTGGTTTAGGTTCTTCACTTACCTAACATCAATGCATTGTAAATAAAATCTTCTTCTCCAGGAACTAGGGCATGCAAAGTTGGCATGGAGTCAGCTGGCCTGTATCTGAAGATCTGACTGAAGGCACATACAAATAACATTTTTGCAAATCATTCCATAGCTACAAGAGAAAAGAGCATTGTTTGTTTGGAAACAGAAAAAGGGGTTGATTTTCTGCCTTTTCACTAATTCTGAACATCCAAATTCTACAAAAATGAATGTCTAACAATGATTAGCTAATAATGGCCATAAACTTTTTGTCAACTCAGTCATCTATAGCAGCTGAGTACAGAATGATACAATTTTTCTCTGTAATTGTTTGGTCACATATTTCTTACGGAAATTGTGCTCTATATGGAATGAGATAGTTTTAAAAAAATCCTTTTTGTTTGAAAAAAAAATCTATGAAAAACTTTTCATTCAGAGTGAGAGAGAAAAGCTTCTTCAATAAGAGAACAAAACGGAGAAATCCAACTACCTGAGACCCAATAGTAATGTATAATTTTCTTGAAAAAATGTTTAATTCTATTCTGGTCTCTCTTTGGGAAAGGGAATATCCTTCCACATTCATATAAAAAGCAGATTGGACTTTTTCCCCCAATACTTGTTATAGTTTTAAATCCAAAATTCTATAGTTTTCTTTGGCTAAAGAGATAGATGTGTCTGACAGTCTTCATTTATTCCAGTACTCCATTAAATGACCAGTTAGGTTGAAGGAGCATTAAAGTTAGTAAAACTTAACTTCTAACCATCTGACCAACATAGCAGGATAAGACACCAATTTAATTCATTTATCTCACAGCAAGTCTGAGCTTGAATATTAGAAATGATAATTAGCAGTTTAATTAGTGAGTTTGCTACCAACTTCACTTACTTCCAATTCATTGACCTTTCTTTACTAGATTAGAACTCTCTATGCTCAGTTTTGTTGCAGACCTTTCCTTCAGATGCTGACTTTGTGTTCTGCACCAGGTAGATGATGGTCTTTTGAGATCTCGACAAGAAATGCTCAGACACTCAAGGTGGATGGTTAACTTGTTTCTTGAGTAAAGGATGGAAATTATAGAGAAAATAACAGCAATGCCCTTCTGCTACTGGAAACCCTAGCTGTTGAAGCATTAGACAAGCCCCTCCTCATAGATTTTGGATCCCATTAGCTGTGAAGTTTTCCAGCTTCAATATTCTTCATAGCTTTTTGCCAGGTGAGCAAAGCTATCAATCTTTGACCTGTACAATAATGAACTTTCTAGATGAAAAACGGTTCACTGAATGTTATGCTCCTATATGTCTCCATGGAACAGTTCCCACAGGTGGTATTGTTACAGTCAGTACTTGCTCATGTCACGGTATTTGTTCAGGCTATCTGGAAGTCACTGATGCTAACATACCGCTCTCCAGAACCAAAGCCTATAGTTAAACTTTGCGTAGGTTCTGCTTTAAATCACTGTCTCTTTAAATCACAAAGTCTTCTGCAGTTGCCCACTACACATTTGCTTATGATAAAATATTTTTTCAAAGGAAAGCCCTCTACATTGGCACATTTCAGAACTATTTGCCTAGCTTAACTTTTCTCTGATTCTTTCCCTTTCTTCAGATTTTTTAATAAATGTCTTTTATTGTTGTCTTTGAAAATTCCAAACAGATCTCTGGAGAACTCTGTGATTGGTGTTTCTGGTCTAAGAGGTTAACAGAAATGCTCTTAGCTTAAGATTGCTTTCATTTCTGAACTGCAGCTGGAGGAAACACTTTTTCTCTGTGGGAATTTATCATTTACTCAGCCATGCATTTACCTGTAAATAACAGATGCAAATATGGCTGTGTTATTTATGTTGTCATATCACCCAAACATTTAGTGAATGCGCAGTCTTTTTCTATTCCTTTCCTCCCATTTGTTGTTACAAAGTAAGCTATGAAAATACACAAAAAAAGGGTTCTCCACCTGTGAGACTGTGAGTGAGCTAGAACCCAGATGTTTTGATTTCTGGAAGTCAGTGTGGGCTACCCAGAGTGCTCTAACTTCATGTCCTTGTTTATACACATTTATCTCTCCCACAACCAAAACTGCCATTTCAGAACCTCCTATGTGGATGATCAGTTAACTGTGCCAGCATATAAATTGCATCATTCGTGCCTGCTTCCCACTGAACTCCAAATGTACTTGGAAAAATAACTCATTTGAAGTTGTAGGAAGAACACCCTGACATCTTATGATAGATATTGCAAGCAGCCCTGAACTTGTAATTGTCTTTATCCATTTTTTTATGGTTAGACCAGAGCATACATCTCTTATCTGCTATCCCTAAACAGTAGCGTCCACTAAAGTGTCAGCATTTTCCACCCTCTCAGCTTGTGCACACAAGCACACTGTTTGTGCAATCACTTCAATTCAAAATGAATTTGGTTACAGAAAGAATTTAATCCATATTTGTTGGCAAATATGACTAACTTTGACTAAAACACTGCAGAAAGAGAGTATAAAAGTAGCCCAGTGAGTAGGCTCACTGGAAGAAAAGACATCAAGTAAAGACTGCGTCTCTCCGTGGCACTTCATGGAAGTGAATAACAGCTCCTAATTCCACATCTAAATTCTAGTTCGTTCCTCATTTCCTGTGCATCAGAACAAAAGAAGTAGGGAAAGGGGGAAAAACTCTTAGTCCTAAACTACTTCATTTCTACTTTTATTGACATTAACTGGTGCACCAGTTTTCTAGACTCTTTGGAGACACTATTAATGGAATTTTAGTGGGAATCTAACAGCAGAAATCCAGGTTTAGATGATGATAAGATCTGGAGAACTGTAAAAGCAGCAGATTCCATATCCTAGTATAAAGCAGACAGATCATGTAGGTATATCATTTTAAAAAGCAACTTCAAAGGTATATTCTTCTGCTGTTCCAGACCAAAGAAACAGGGAGGAATGGAAAGAAGAGTTTCTTCCAACTAACCTGGATTGTTACCTATAATATTCTTTAGCTGCCTATTGGATAACAAATACTCTGATACATTTCAGCTTGTTCTTATTTTGTGCCACTAGGCTGCAATATGTCAAATAATTGATTTGATTTTCACATTTTGATGGTGACAGAAGCAAATTAATCCAATTTGGCTTAATTGGAAACTCATGCACTTCCACATGCAAAGCTGTCAGACAGGTAGTGTAGATGAAGTTTTTAAGGATTTTCTGCCTGTAAAATGGAATGGGTGGAAAAAAACAGATAATTTTAGTGAGTTACATAATGTTTTGAAATATTAAAAAATGAATTGTCACTGCCTCAGTCTTGTTATATTTTAATTCACAGTTGAAATGAGCCCAGACTGTCTTATTTATATCAATCAACCTCCTCCACTTCATTCCTGAGATGAGTGGTTCAGGAAAACAAGACCCAAGTGTCTCGTCCCACTCAGCGGGTTGCGAGGAAGGTGAATCTTTGCTATACCACTGAATAAGGCACTCCCTGGTCAGCAGGGGTCACGGCAGCGACGGAGTCAGACAACGACTCAGAGGAACAACACAAAACAATTTATTTACTTCAACGACAACAATTGGTCCACAATTTCAAGGCAAAATTGGACAACATCCTAACAACAACCACAATAAGCACTACGGATAAACAGGCACTTTGGCACAGGCATCTTACTTATAGGCAAAATTAGGCTATGACTAGTAAAGGAAATTAACGAAAAGAGGTAAGCAGGAAAGGAAAACTAGGAGAGAGAAGAAAACAGAAGCAGAAGGGACAGATTTTCACCACATCCTCGGATCCGGCGTTCAGCCATGGGTGGTGGATCGACAGAGGCTTCATCCATGGATGGCGGGTTGACCACTGCAGGTGGTGGATCGACAACAAAGGCAGAATGCCTGTGTTCGCCTTTATATAGACCAGATGGTCAGAGACCACCCTCAGGGAGGCAACCCCCCCTGCACCTGCACAGCACGGGGTTCCAGAAGATTCGGGAGTTTTCTGCAAAGTCATGCAGCCCCCTCAGTAAGCTGCCATAAAAGGAAGTGTGTAGAACAGCTTGCTGCCCTGCCCCCGCAGGACCCAGTCTGCTCCCCCACCTTCCCTCTCTAGCCTGAGTTGTTGAGTCAAGTTTCCCATCGGTCTCTTACACCAAGTCTAACCAACCACAGATGTTTGGGAGAAAAGCAAGTATATAAGCAGAAAATAAATGCATTGATCAGTTAAGTTACCCTTCAGCTGTGTGAGGCTGGTGTTACCAAGCTTTTCTGTCTGCAGAAAACCATTTAGCATGCAGGACAGCAGGCTGGTAACTACTTAAATGTACCTCCATCCAATATGATACAGGATACTGCACTTAAAGAAACCTCTTCAAAATTTTGAGTCTCTGATGACCAATAGGATATACTTCAGAAGTTTCAAATACGATGCGTTCATTAGTGACCCATTCCATCTTGATGCTCTTTTCTAACTGAAATATATCATTTACTGTTGACACTGGGAGGCAATAGACGTGTTTTAATAGTGCTTGATAAAGTAAAGAATGGCCAGAAGAGATCCATTTAGTTTACTGTTCAGAAGTGGCCATTAGCACATGGACAGGAAAAAGTCAGAAAAGGCAGAGAATAAGCAACAATTCTTGCTAATAGTGGGAATACACTCTCCTATTATTTTTAACTCAGAAATATCCTGGAACAGGAATGGAAGGGCTGGAAAAGAGTTGATTAGGGTTGTTCTTGTGGTTTCAGTTATTTTTGTTCTACATTATGTAGGAAACATGTCTAATGATAACAGAGGGAGACAATAGAACACCAGTGTCATTTAGCACTTGAAATATACGTTTTATACAGGAATCCAAAGCCTGTCCATAATGTGAAATTAAAGACAGAAAGATAATAACATGAAATAAAATGAGTCTACTATGAAATTAGAGAAATGAAAAATTCTGAAAGTAGTCAGAAAGGACATATTTTTACTTGGAGTTTGCCTCAAAACTGAAAGAGAATGAAAAAAGAGTACAATTGAAACATTAAATTTTCAGCAATCTCCTGGCTTTCATATTGCCTACAAAATAACATGAACAAAGTGACTGAAAAGAAAAAAGGCAAGTCAGACATTTATTATTGCATTGCCGAAACTTCTGTCTCACAAGATGGGGTATAACCAGCAATCAAACAAATTTAATTTTGTTTAAACTTAATTTATTGATATTTCTGGTGAAATCATTTTAATATATCCAATCTGATGGGAAACTCATGGGGGAAATAAACAAAACAATCAAGTGCTGCAAAGCTGTATAGTCATTGGTGCTGACATGTCTCCATAATTACTTAACAGAATTCAGAAAGAGGAGATCTCATAGTGAACTGTTAATTTTTACTTTTTATTGTGTTATCAGTGAAACTTTGGGGTAAGACAGAGTGGGAGACGAACCCTCTTTCACAATAATGCTCAGAATGAAGAATCAAATAACTGAGCTTGTTGTATTTTTTATCTTCAACACATTTTACAATAATCACATAATTTAAGCATTTTTTAGTTATTTGGTATTTGTTTGGGATATCTTGTATGGCTCTAATTCACTAAGCTCTTAAATTATTTATTACTATTTTTCTTTTTATTAGCATGACTATAAATGAAAAGCAAAAGTACAGTGGGTAGTCCCTCAAATATCCCTCAGGGAAAGGTCAATTATAGAAGGAAGGAAAGAAGAAAAGAAGGAAGTACACAGATTAAAGATACTGGTATAGTTTCCTGGCTTTTCTACATACAGTCAATACAAGATTAGATACACTTAATGCATTTTTATGTTTTTGAAAGATTTATTTCACTTTCAGTTGAATGGAAGTAGATTTAAGGAAAAATACAATGCACCATTTGCAAAAATGGAAAAACTAGGGTGTGAAGTGTATGCGCTATGTTACTGTTTTAAAAATCTGCACCAGTGGAGGTGACCTACTGACACTGCTGCCACTGTTGTAATGCACCATCACTACCTCACTGTGCTCACATCCCCTGCTTGGTCTCCATCAATGTTCAGCGAGTGTTGGTGAATGTCAGTGAGTTTAATTTTTTCCATATTGAGGAATTTAATTCCACACCTTTGCTTCATACTCACTTTCATGTCAGATTTCATTTTGTCAGACTGCCCCTCTGCTGCCATTTCTTGCATGGCAACAAAATGTAATAATGTTGTTGGGAAAGTTCAACCTCTACAGTAACATCACCAACATCTGCCTCTGATGTCATGGGCCAGCATAATAGAATAGGTGGCATTACTTTTGGGGCAGCCCTCATAAATATCTACACTACAGTGCATAGAGCTCTCTTTAGTCAATTGGAAGTAATAGGTAATCTTGAGGACCTCTCATCCTATATAATCATAGTGGTCTGCAACAGGCAGGGTGAATCTCCTTGAAAAGCCTACATGACTAGGTTGGCCTAGAGGCCTCAGTCAGTCACTTTGCAACTAAATGACATAAAGCTCTCAACAGTAATCTGGGTGGTGGATATTCTTGGCACAGACACTTAGAAATTCCTACACTGTAGTTACGTGTAACAGAAAACAAAGGATCTGCACTATATTCAGTTAAAATCTGATATCTATTAATTAGAACTTAATTTGCAGCGCACTAATTTATAGTTTTCACATAAAATTCCTTTTGTGGTGAAAGGTATTCATAAATGGAGGGCCAACATGAAGTTTTGTTCTCTTAAATATTGCAAAAGACCAATGATGAAAAATGATATAAACACCTGCTTTTCTCCAGAAGGTCAATTTAAGCTATCTAAATAGTCTCAGAAAGGATGAGCTTAATGTTAATTGTATCTATGCATAACAAAAGAAAGTGACAACAAAGGGTAAGTTCATTTAATCATGCAAATTATATGAATGATCATTGGAAGGGGCAGCAAAACATCCCCTAGTCTACCTGCCTGCTCTAACTCCTGCACAATAACATGATGTGTAATAATGTGTCACGTATACCAGTGCAGCTACTGACCCAATGCATATTCATTTTCTGCTGTAGGTGCTGTGAGCCCAGTGTCAGTTGGGACTCCGGCAGGACCTTATAATAACCTCTGCACCTGAGCTTTGGCCAAGAATCCAGAGAACATTTCAACAGGTCTTTCTCCCCATCTGGTGTGTTAATTGACCTTTGATCCTTGACAGGCTGCTTCTACTGCTTAGCATTACCATAAACTTAAGAAGAATGAAAATGCTAGCAGTGAAGAGCGACTAGAGACTGCCAAGAATTTAAGTTCCATAAAAACCTGAGGAGGGTCTCTTACAATAAAAGCTCTGTCAGTGCAGCTTTATCATCACAATCTGTCACTGCACCTGGCATAAGATAATGGTGAGTTTTTGCAAAGACAGAGCAACAAATTGAAAAGAGAAAGCAGTTTCATTCCCACCTGAAAATAATTGTATTTATCACAAAACAAGCTTGAATGAATTTGAAATCCATCAGGCTCTCACAGGAGCAGTTGATATTCCTGAAAAGTGAGCACAGAAAGGCAAAGATGCTGTAACATTTAATTCCCTCTCTAGTTTGTCAGCATGTTTCCAAAAAAATAAAATCTATTTAATCTATTTTGGTTCTTGATTAGACATATTATGTCTTGGGCAGCTGACACTGAGCTCCTTAATTTCGATTTGAAAAAAATCAACACACATTTTGTGAATGAGCTTCAGTTTTCATAACAATGAAGAAGTATTGGTTTATGGATGTACAGAAAGCTGAAGAAGGGTATATATATCTCCTTGGGTGTATTACCCTGCATTGAACAGAATAAAGCAAAGAACTCATTTATCTCAAAACTATTCTGCACTTCTCCACGTCTATATTAAAATAACAGCCTATTTCATAACCGTTGAAAAAATTGTTATCTGGCTCAATTCCCTTAGTATTCCCTTAGTATCTCCCTTAGTATTATTTTATTTTTATTTTATTTTGTAAAAATACCGTCTAACAAGTATAAGATTGAAAAAAAAGCATTTATGAACATACATATGTGTGCTTTGTGTCTTACTGTTAAAAGCAGTACTATGAGCGCTTATCAGGTTCTGAGGGCAGCATATTCCAGGTGCAAGTTCCTTTCAATACAAATGAGCTCTCCAGACATTCCAGTTTTGATGTAACCATTGTGATTCCCTGTTTTGCTCTGCATGTATATAGTCATTGCTTTTGTACAGGGATAAAATCCTTCATTTAGAGGTAATTTTAAAACACCTTTGCATTTAGTTGGCAGAAGAATAGCCCGCCAGACATCAGAATGGAGAATTAAAATTAAAAACTATTACAAATTCAACTAGTCTCTGTTATTATAGGAATGGATTTTACTTTTCTAAACATTGAACTTGATTCTAGGACACATGAAAGAAAAGTCTTCATTTCTGGAATTCACTGCATTAAGTTCCCACAGCACAGAGAAGAATTTCAAAAACAAAACCAGACCAACTATGGGTATTTTCCCTTTTTATTATGTGTCTTATGGAATAAGTCTCTCTGGTCTTCTTCTTCATTTTAATCTGAATTATTTATTTATTCTCAGGAAATGTCATCCCAGCTTCAGTTAGCTTTCCACAATTTGTATTAATGATCAAAGCTGATCAGAATATATAACTAGCCCAGCAACAGAACAACCTATTTACTTACTGAATAAAGTTTTCTTTCAGTCTATGACCCATCTAGAACTTAATGACATAAGCAGAAATTGAACAAAAGTAAACACCACCCTTTATAAAATACATACACAAAAAAATTACTTATTATTAATTTCAATGTCCTTAATATTTTCATAGACCTTACATTTGAATAAAAATTACGCACACAAGAAGTACCCTGAATTTATACTACGAGGCATCATATTCTCTGTACAGTTAGTCTTCAGTGTTTTCGAGAAAAGCTGTATCGTATAAACCTGGAAAGGTGTTACTGTAGAGGAACATAATTTTATTTATTAGATCAAAGATGAAAGTTTTTTTTGTTTTTTTTTTTTTGAATTTTACATCCATCCTTCAGCCCTTATCAGTTAACACAGGCTTTAGACCTTTATGTGGACATAGAACTACACATAGCAGCATTTTGTAAAAGTAAAGTAAAACAAGCATTTTTAAAGTACATATAATTCCTATTTATAAGTACATAATACATTAGCCTATATTGTGTGTATTTCTCATACATCAGAATTACTTGAAATACAAAATTATTTAATTCCACATTTTCTGAACTGTGAAAAATCCTCTGCTATATATATCTGTTATTCAAAGATCATAGACGTCGCTATAAGTAAATAATGGCAGTATTAACATCTTATTTAAAATATGCCGTTAGTTTGCACATAAATTAATCTTTTGTGCTAGTTGTTAATCAGGGAGGAGAGGGTTTCACTGTCTTACTTTCTTGTCTCAAGGACAAAAGGAATTTGTATTTATTCAGGACAAATTTTACAGGCATATTAGAGAAATGTCAGAACCACATCCAAACCGTCTATCTGAAGAGGTGGAGCTTCAGTCAAAGTGAACTCTGATATATAACAAGTAAGCTGTGAACTGTAGTAGTTGTTGAGATCAAGAGCCAAGTGATAGCATTAGTCTCTTGATGCCTGGTTGCAGAGTTTAACATCCGTTTTTTTTTTCCTGTTTGTTTGGTTTTTTTTTTTTGCTGCTGTGTTAAAAACTAACACATACTTATTATGTTCCTTTTTCAATCCACAGATTTTATCTGACTTGAAATTTTAAATTTTCTGTTTTCTTAAACCAGTAAGAAGCACAATATTTATACAATTTAACCTCATGTCAGGTACTAAATATATTTACTATTAAGGAGATTTAAATAAATCCATATTATAGCTAAACTTAGCTCACATTTAGTAGATGATATCTTCCAATATTCTTCTCCCATGTTGAACAAATTGAACAGATCTTCAATTAGAAGTGCTCCTAGAACTAAACAAGAATATAGTTAAACAAACGATTTAAAGAAAAAAGACTGACATCTGGAAATAAATAAAATTATCTTCCACTATGTGACATTATGTTACTATGTGACATTACCTTCCTCCGTGAAGGAGTATCAGATATCTATTAAAGTAAATTGTATGAAAACATTTTGTAACAGATGGAATATAGGGAAACAGTTTCTAGTGATAATTAATCTTTGTGCTATTTTTCTAGTACAGTATATGATCTCATAATATATCTTCTAGTACAGTATATGATTATACATAATATATCTTTAGGTCATAGATCATTGCTTCATTTTATTTACGTTCCTCTCAGCCTGATTGCATATCACAAACACTCTTTCTTGCTAATTAACTCCAGTGATCCCTTCAAGTCCTGTTTAAGGTCTACTACTAAATTATTAAGACCTTCCCTAGTGTCCAAGGTTTTTTCTCTTCTAATTCTACACGTTTTTTTCGAAGACATAAATATTCTTATTAAATATTTTTTTCTCTTTTTTCTTTGTACATTTTTCACGATGGTCAGCCTGGTGAAGTATTAGAGCTTATAAAATAATAGATTCTACCTTTGAAAGATGTGTATGGCAATATTTTCATATTTTAAGTAATATAACCTTACCCATTGGATTACTACTAATTTTTTAATTCCTAGGTATAGAATCACAAAAAAGCAAAAAAACTCTCATCTTCCTTCCAACCCTATAGAGTACTTCAAGCTGTAGAATTATTTGCTGGGAAAATGAATAAATAAATAAATAGAAATAAATGCGCTTATTACTTTATATGCTACATGGTTTCTTTCAGTTTTTCATTTTGTCCTTATTCAATGTATTTGTAGAAACCAAATCCATTGAAAGATTTATGTGTATGTAAGGGAAGAAAAAAAGACTACGAATGTTTTAATTACCTTTTGTAGTAAAAAGAGTTAAGCATGAAAGGAAGCTGTGGCAAAATGAGCTAATGTATCAACACACAACACCCAGGAAGGATAAAACATAAAGGAAAACTTTTGGAATGTTTTAAGTTCAAGTAATAGGGAACGTGTAACAGTGCTTGCTTATAGTACTTTATTTTCTTTATCTTATCCTTTATGAATAGAACAAATTAGTTAATGAATTGTTTTCAGTTTTGATGTAGCTGCCCAACCACACAAACTGTAAATCAGGGAAGAAAATATTCTGAATCAATGTTGTGGTTTGACCCAGCAGGTAGCTAAGCACCACACAGCCGTTCACTCACCCTTCTACACCCAGTGGGATGGGGGAGAGAATTAGGAGAAAATACAGTAGAAGTCACGGATTGAGATAAAAACTGTTTACTAAGACAGAAAAGGGAATAAATAGAAATAGCAGTAATTGTACACAAAGTATATAGTATTACTTCTCTCTGACTCTTTCACAGTTTTATTTTCATGATTATCATTACTTCTGGCCTAATGATCATGCAACACATTTCATTTAATCACTCACACTAAGAGTTCAAGTGAGCAAGGCTATAAAAACTGAAATGAACATGAAATAATTACAGGAAGCATTTATTTCTCTATAATAGCTCCCTGGCCTACGCCATGGTGACAATTTCCTGCTGGTCCACACCACCAAATTTTAACACCTCTACTGGCAGTTTGGCAGTGGGTTGTGGGTTGTGGATATGGGAGAGAAAGTTTAATTTCCACACCATCTATCTGCTTCAGGAAAGATTAAGCACATAATGGTTTGTTCAGTATCTTGTCATTAATGGTCCTCCCAACCCAGGAAAATTCAAAACTTAATTTGCAGCCCAGGCATTTTTTACGATACAGTTCATAAGTTGATTGTGTTTGAATGAGGATTAAAGAACAAGCAGATGAAGAATGAATAAAGATATACTGAAAAAATTTAGGTGTCTAAAAACTAGCTCCAGAGATTGCAGTAAAATTGAAATGGCATAACTTCTTTAAACTACATGATAGATTATTTGTTTTCCTAGATATTTATGTAAAAAAAATAGTAAAAATCATTACATCTGTTATTGCAAAATAACAAAAAAGTCAAAAAACACCAAAAGAAAATAAAGTATGTTTTGTGGATATTTTTGGAACGAAACAAGAAACATAAGTAAGCTGAAAGGCTTAGGTTTTCTTACAATTCTAACAAAGATTTTAATCAATTTATTTAACTGCTTTACGTGTGTAAAGTGCAACTTGTGGAAAGCAAGTTTGCTGCAATTTTTACATTTAACAACATAAATAAAAACAATGAATCACACTCACCCATGTCACTGATTGATTGTATTGACTTCTTCGAACAACTATTGGGAATAGAGTGCCTTGTAATATTACAGAATGAGCAACCGCCCTGTATCTATAATTGTTAGTATCCTTCTCAACAAAACCCTATTTCAGCCTTTTGAATTTATTTGACCTTAAAATTGTTACGTCTCCTGTAAAAGTTTGCACTGTTGTGAGTTTTCTTCCTATACTTGAAGAACATGCATGTTTATTTCTTTTTTTTTTTCATTTTCTGATTATACATTTACTCATTTGAAATGTTGCCTGTTGTTAACATTTCTTTGTACAGCTCTAGAGTACAGAAATAGCTCATTGTTATCCCTTGAAAATGCACATATAATTACATCTACTTAAAAAAAAAAGTCTGTATTGAAAGATAGTAATAAGTAAAGTTAGTAAGATGTTGGCAACAGTTTTCATTTTGGACAGTTTGAGGTGTACTTATGTTTTTTTAGAGCTTCTGTCAGGAGTGGCAAAAAATATTTGTGCTCAATAATGGCAGTTATTTTCAGTTGGTTTTGGCTGAGAGAAGTACAGAAGGCCACACGTGAGAACATACTGCACTCTTTTGGCAGATGTCACTTTAAAAAGAATTTCTTCCTACAGATGATAGCTAGAGGAATTTTTTTAAATGCCCATATTTTCATAACCAAAAGTGAAAATTCCAGTTCTAGGCCTAGATTGAAGAATTCCGAAGGAGAAACAATTTCCTATGGATAAGACTTCTTGATTGAGTTTTTAAAATAATCTCTTTTACAAAGTATTTTGTTCTAAGAGTTGTAAGATTTCATTCAATTCCTTCAATTTCTTGTATTAAATCACATCATATTCCCATATTTGCAATATATTTAAATTTGGACCTGATCTTACTGAAGAAAATCTTATAAAAAATTGTAATTTTAAAACTTTTTTTACCAAACTGAACTGCTTAAAGAATCTCTAGTGGAAATTTAAGACAATGAAATATCTGAACTGCCTTCCTGAGCTGTATACCTGTCTCTGCTGATTTTAAGAGGCACATAAGCCTTCCTCTGTACTGGAAAATTAATATTTGAAGTTTGCTGTGATAACTGAGGTTTTGACATATGTAATCAAACTACAAGAGCAAAATTTTGAGGAGAGAGTTTTAGTGATGAAGAGTTTGATAAAGATTGTGTTAACGTACTCAGTCTGTGGATCTGACCTTCCCTTACTCAGAGAATGATAACAATAATGTAGTATTTTGTGCTGATAAGGAGAATCTTTTATGTTCTAGAGGATTTTGTGTTAGCTCTTAGATAAAGATATAAAACAAAGCATAATTATTCTAGCTCACTCAAACTGTGAATAAGATACCCTATATTATGTAAAGGTTGCCCCCAAGGCAGCATATAAATTCATTTAATCCATAAAATGTATCAGTTTTTCTGAATTTAAAATTAATAGAGAACATGTTTTCCCATAAATGAATGGGTAACACATGCTGGCTGAACATAATCTTGAAGCAAAACCAGGCATGACATCTATAGTCAAAACTGCAGAGGTTTTTAAATTCACACATACTACTAGACTCGTAGGCTGAACATAGCAAAGTGTTTATTGTGTCATTTTCATTAATTTACATAATCCAATACCCTGGCTTAAGTTTTGCTTGTGGAAATGATGAAATGATATGTTTGATTTTGAAAAATGTAGAATCTAATGAAGATTGTAAAATCATATAATTCAGGAGCACTGGGGATGCTCAGTAATCTCTTTTAATTATTCTCTACATTAATGTTAATTTTAGAAGCAGAACTATTCAGGCATAGTAAAGTTCAAATTGTGCAACTTGTTATAAGAAGTTGTGGCTCTACTGAAAAAATGTCTGCCAGGAAACAGGCTCCTCTTAGTGCATCCCAGGGGAAAAAAGAAGTGCATTGTTGTATTTACAACTACTTCTTGATTTTTGAAGTATGTTTTAGATGAGGAAAGTTAAAAAGTATTTGTGTAAATTCTTTGCTGACATGGTAATAGGGTTTGATTGCATTCATGACCTCAAGAAGTGACCGTCTAATAAATGTCCCTGAATTAGTATAATTTTTTTTCTTTTTCTACTGACTTTATTTTTCAAAAGCTTTTTGTAAAAGTACTTTTATAAATACATATGTATCTATATGTACTTTTATAATATATATGTATCTAGAGTGCTTTCATTCAATGCTTTCAAATGCTCTGCTGTTTATATTATCCTGAGCTTCTTCATTATATGAAGATATCCTTGATTTCTGTTGTTTCTCTGAGAGTCTCATATTTTAACTCACTGAGTACTGCAGAAGCCAAGGCCTAGTGCATTTTGATTTGGAGCTGAATATAGAGTTCAAGTGACTTTCAGCAACTTCTATGTAGTGTATCATGTAATGGTTAAATGCATGCTACCAGATTGTGTCTGAAGCCCTGAAAATCACAGGGGTCAGATGTGATTCCTAAGACTGTAAGAAATGTGCAGAATATCAGATGTCTATATTACTCTAAAAAAAATAAAGCAAGAGAAGAGCCAGTGAGAAAGTTATGGATGCTGATCATCCATACTGTTTAATGGTTATCTGGCTTCTCAGCTCTCTCTTTGAACTGCTGCAAATTCTTAAATCTGCCAGAGGGATGAATTAGCTCTGAGCAGCATGGATGTGAGTCAGTGGGTGTCATTTGGTCTTGATCTTTTACTTAGTAGAACAGAAGTTATCCTTTGCAATATTGGTATCGTTTATATGGTCAACAGGGCTCGCTTTCTTTAGTAACAGACCATCCTTTTAGACAATGAACAAATAAATAAAAAGATGAATCTTCAAAACTACTGGGAATAGGACTATTTTATACAAAGTATGAGCAAAGTTGTGTAAGACACTATTCCCATTCACAGTGTGTTTTTCATCCTTGATATAGAAAGGCCCTTAGGTGCACACTTAACTTTCATCCCTCTGAATTCAATATATTTACACGTGTTTAATGTGCGTGGCTGTGATTTGGCTAAGTATTTTTTCAGTGCATCTGAAAGAGGAATGCTAGGAAATAAAGAGCATTATCTACAGAAAGATTATCAGTTATGTCTGTCTCAAATCTGTAACAGCAGCACAGTACAGCGTGCATTTCCTGATGGCACACTGTGTCTCATAGGGGTTGCTGCTTGGAAAGCTAATGGCCTGTCTTCCACCAGAGGCTACCCTGTCTGCCCAAGTGGAATCTCTCAGGACCAATTTGTGCCGTGGCAATATTGCATTCCCAATCACGTGCTACAAAGATCAGCTCCACATAAGGAGGTTGATACAACAGTACAGCTTTTTGCTCATCTTGCTTCACAGAGATCATGCCACCAAGCATGACATGCTGCAACCTCTCTGCCCCCCTTAGTAAATCCCTATCCCAACAGCTAGTTTTTTCCTAAAGTGTTTGATTTTAGGGGTGCTCTAATCTGTTCACGGACTTTTTGCATCCAGTATTTAAACTACCCTGAATCTGTTAAAATTGGAGACTCGTGTTTTACTACATCTTTCCACTTGCTGGCTGTTTGCCTCGGTTGTGGCTGTGTGAGTATATTGTAAATGCACAGGAGTATCATGCTACATCGTATTTCTTCATTCTTACATATATATGAACTGCTCTTATTATGTAAAAACAGGGTGAAATGACTGGTGAATCTCTGGTAATTGCATTAGGGAGGCGCTAACTGCAACTTTAATTTTCACCGGGGACCTGCTGAAATCAGTGTAGGAAAGGGTCCTGTTGTTTCACACCACTCTGAATATCTTTGCTGAAGAGTTAAAGCATAGTCTCTCCTTTGCACCTTCGTTTTTGCTGTGGGCTGGGTAGGGACATACATGGAAGTTACTGCTTTAGAAAACTACAAAAGAGCATATCATCAAAAAGACAAAACAAAACAAAAACAAAAACAAAACAACAAAGATACTTGTAGAAGTAACAGTGAGATTAGATAACCTTCTAATCTATTTAACAGAGGGCCCAGAGTTCCATTTCAAGGCAGGTGAAAGAATACTTACTGAACCCAGAAAATGAATCTACCTCTATAGAACTGAGATAACCAAAGAAGGAAAAAGAAATCAGTGCAAAACTGTTAGCACCTGCCAACTCTTATTAAGAGATTAGAGTGCTTAAAAAGACAGAGAGCAGCTCAATATTTCCTTTTAAGTTTCTCTTAGCTGATTTCTCTTGTGTGCTGCTGTGCACTGCAGTGAAACAAACAGGTCACATTTCAGCTCCTCAGAGCTGCAAAAGCACTTTATGACATAAATAGCAAATAGCTGCTCTTCAGGCTTTATAAGACTTCTTTGAGAAACTTGTCTGTACTGCACCTGGATGATTGACACATAGGAAACTGAGCTAAGGCCTAAGCATGAGCAAGAAACTTACATACCCCAGGTTAGAAAATGTGAGTTTCTTTACAGATGGATGACAAATGATTTAGGATTTTTTCTGGGTTACACTCCAATATCCTAGAATTTCAACAGGTTTCCTCTTTAACAGAGGAAAACAGTTTACAGGTAGACATATTGTGAAACAGTGATGAAAGCAGCACTATTAGTAATGCAGATCAGAGGACATAATAAAAAATCCCCATGAAACTGAATACTGACGCATATTTTAAAATGGACAGAGCTATTTCTGACAGATATAGGTGGCCCACTCCACCTGTGAAGTGGTAATATTTGTAGAGGAAAAAACAGAAGTCTTCATCTGGCATTGTGTGGGCCACATACCTGCAACGGGACCCTCATGTGGTCCACTGCAATGTTTGCTTGAAAACTCTTCAGTTTGATCAGAAGTTAGATCAAGCTCAATTTAGGGGACATACCAGTAAGGCAAAATTGCTGTATTACCAAAAGAAGAGGAATTAAGGCTCTGAGGTGTGTGGGAGTATACAATTTATTCCTGATGGTGAGGATAGGAGGCCTTGGGAAGCATTGCCACCAGGTAACAAAGCAGTGGGCCTGGCAGCCCTCTTATATCACCTCTGATTGTGGTGGGAGTGTGCAAACCTGCAAGGCTGTCATCCTCAGGCAGGCAGAGAGATGCAAACTTTTCCTTCCCCTAATTTCTTTTCCATGCCTGAAGCAAAGCACTCAGGAAAACATTCAGGCTGACAGTGGCTGGGTTGACATAACCAGTCATAACTTCTATCAGTTTTTGCTGTTTTAGAAAATAAATAGCTGATAAACTTTAGTGAATAGCAATATCTCTTAGTAGCTCTTCCCCCTACTTTCTGATATTTGTATAGTACAAATACATGTATTGTTTTTAACTGAAACTACATGAAGTGTTCAATTTTACTTGAAATCACAGATAATAAACACAGAATATATAGTGTTCTGACTGACCTGCATGTGCAGGTATAAAATGCACTTGCACTGAAAATGTAGCTGAAAGGATGCAGTGTGAACTCCACAGAGAGATTTTTTTTAAAAAAAAAAAAAAGTAAGAGTTTTGGAGTATCGTAACGGTACTAGGAATTGAAAAGAATCCACTGAGGACAAATTATGAAAGCAACGTGAAAACAAGTTTAGTGTACATGGCATATAGAACACAGATTAGCTTCAGTCTTTGTTTCCCCAGTTCCTGTTCTGTACTTAGACGCAGTGCTACAAAAGGAGATTTAACTCTCAGCCCTCTCAATGATCCTTTCGGGCTGAGGTAAGCCAAAACATAGACCACTTTAGGAGAAAAAGAGAACATGACCTTCAGAGCAGGGAGGGCACAGGGGACAAATCAAAACAGTTAGTGGCTGAGTAAGTTTTCTGAATGCATTTACAGAAAGGTCCCTTTGTGCAGCCTGAGAAATGATTTGAATATATTGCAAAATATATTCCGTGTATCCTTTAAAGGAGTGTAAAAATCTCTTCTGAAATAATGAAAAACATCCCCTTTAATCCAGATCTGTTTAATGAGACAATATTGATAAGAACCTTGATATATGATGAAATTCCATGTTTCGATGATGGCCAAAACACAATGAGGTCCTAAAAGCTGCACAATAATACTTTATTTATTTCCTGATTGGTTTCATTCTTTATTTAAACCAAACCCATATTTTACTACAAGAATAATTTGCAAGTAATCTTTAAGTTAACATGCATTATTGATCTAAGCTGCAATCGTGTTTAAAGTCCTTCTCTAAATTTGCTTTAATTCACATTGTGCTCATCTTAATTAATCACATTTTGTGCCCTGAGCACTTTACCTTAATTAGAATACAATAGAAAAAAATTTTACTTTAAAATTTTGCCTTATTTCTTATATGCTTATTTATGGTAAAGCCTTTGTGAGCAGATGTGGAGCAGTTCAGATTAAGAAGAAATAGAGCCCTGCTTTGCATATGTGTGTATTACTTTAATGGATTAATACATTTGTTGACCTTTTACTCTCTAGTGCTGTTTACATATTTATCAAACATTTTTCTTCTCTCCCTGTGGGTGACAAGACTTGCCTGGTGTTGACAGCACTGCTAAGAACCATGAATTCTGAAGCGCAAAGTACCTACGCTGAGCTGTACTGTGCTGCAAATTATTACCTTTAAATAGTTTTTTTTTAATTTATTTGATGGAATTATGCTTTAATGTAGCAACATGATACAACTCATTGCTCGCATCAAAGTCTTTATCTTTGAATGTTTTTCACTGCTACTGGTTTCTCTGCTCTTTAGAAATTTTCCCAACTTGAAAATTTTCCTTTCATTTTTCCGATACAAACAGAGGAGGAGCAACTTTTGGGAAAGACCATGTAAGTCTGTCATATCTTGAGGCAGTTTCCACAACTTTTACCAAAGTTTGCAAAATGCAATGTTTTACTTGAAATATGAAATTATGCTGGTGTAAGATTAATTAAATCCTATGAATAGATAGAAATCCCCTCTTTGATTTAGAAGACATATTTCTATGTCACAGAAGAGTTTAGTGAATTTCTTTAAATTTTCTTTCCATCACCTTATATGAATTTAGTCCTTTTATTATCAATTAAGTACATAAGGAAGAAATATTAGAATTTTTTTCGTTTCTGGGAAAACCTAAGAAGCAAACTGATAGATGAGACTAAATGTTCATCGAGCCTCTAACATATGCTGACCAATATATAGGAAAGAATGAAGAGAGGGAAATTTTCTCTGAGGTTTAAAGAGTCATTAATAGCTTCCTGTCTACACGGAAATCATTCAGAAGACAGAAGCAGGCTCCTCACAGAGAAAAAACAACAGACATAATTTTAAACAAAAGAGGATCCAAAGATTATCGAAAAATCACAGAATCACAGAATTGCAGGAGTTGGAAGGGAACTCTATAGGTCATTGAGTCCATCCCCTTGCCAAAGCAGGTTCCCTATAGCAGGTCACACAGATAGGTGTCCAGATGGGTCTTGAATATCTCCAGAGAAGGAGACTCCACAGCCTCCCTGGGCAGCCTATTCCAGTGCTGGAAATCCTATTCCTATTCACAGTGAAGAAGTTCTTATGCATGTTGGTGTGGAACTTCCTGTGTTTCAGTTTTTTGCCATTGCCCCTTGTCCTATCACCATACATGACTGAAAAGAGTCCGGCCTCATCCTTTTGGCTCGCACACTTTAGATATTTATAAACATTGACAAGATCCCCTCTCAGTCTTCTCTTCTCTAGGCTGAACAGACCCAGTTCACTCAGCCTTTCCTCATAAGGGAGATGTTCCAGGCACTTTGTCATCTTTGTTGCCCTCAGCTAGACTCTTTCAAGAAGATCCCTGTCTTTTTTGTACTGGGGAGCCCAGAACTGGACAGTACTCTAGGTGAGGCCCCACTAGTGCAGAGTAGAGAGGGAGGATCACCTCCCTCAACATGTAGGACGTGCTCTTTCTAATGCACTCCAGGACTCCACTGGCCTTCTTGGCCACCAGGGCACACTGCTGGCTCATGGCCAACCTGCTGTCCAACAGGACAGCCAGGTTCTTCTCTGCAGAGCTCCTCTCCAGAAGGGCAGCNGCAGAGCTCCTCTCCAGAAGGTCAGCCCCTAACCTGTACTGATGCATGTAGTTATTTCTCCTCAGGTGTAAGACTCTACACTCTCTCTTGTTAAACCTCATCTGGCTCCTCTCAGCCCAACTCTTCAGCCTGCCCAGGTCTTGCTGAATGGCATCACAGCCTTCTGGCATGTCAGCCACTGCTCTCAGCTTCATATTGTCAGCAAACTTTCTGAGGGAGGACACTGTCCCTTCGTCCAGGTCATTGATGAAGATGTTGAACAAGACTGACCCCAGGGAAACACCACTAGTTACAGGACTCCAACTAGCCTCTGTGCCACTGATCACAACCTGACAGAGAGCATCTCTGAGCTCTGCCAGTCCTGGTAGAGGTCAAAGTTGGCTTTTCTAAAAAGTTGGCTTTCTTAAAGTCCAGGGTAGCTATCCTACTTTTTGCTTTGCTTCTTCCATTCAGGACCCTGAACTCCACCATCTCATGGTTGCTGCAACCCAAGTTGCCCCCGACCTTCACATCCCTAATGAGCTCTTCCTTGTGAGTAAGAGCAAGGTCCAGTAGCACACCCCACCTTGTCAGCTCCTCCACCACTTGCATCAGGAAGTTGTCTTCAATGCATTGCAGGAACTCTCTGGACCATGCGTGCCTGGCTGTGTTGCTTATCCAACAAATATCTGGATGATTAAAATCCCCCATAAGAAACAATGCCCAGCATCATGAGGCTACTTCCAGTTGCTTGCAGAAGGCCACGTCAACTTTCTCCTCCCGATCAGGTGGCCTGTAGTACACACCCACAACAGTGTCACTCATACTAGCCTGACCTTTAATTCTTACCCACAAGATTTCCACTCATTTATCATCCACCCACAGGTGGAGCTCGAGACATTCTAGCTCCTCTCTCACATAAAGAGCAACTCAGCTACCTCACCTCACCAGCCTGTCTTTCCTAAAAAGGACATAGCCATCCACGACAGCATTCCAGTCATGCAAGCTGTACTGCCATGTCTCCATGATCGCAATGAGATCGTGGCCCTGTGACTTCACACACATATCTAGTTCTTCCTGTTTATTTCCCATGCTACATGTGTTGGTATACAGGCACTTTATGGAAGCAGAAGGTGCAGACATCCCTAGAGGGATGCATGAAGATTTTGGAAGGGCTATTGTCAATGTTACCTTCTCTGATGAGTCCTCACAAGATTGTATGGGACAATTCAGAGGTTTCTCCCTGAAATCTCCTAAAGTGACAGCATCACCCAGCCCTTCTCTGTCACATCAAACTCCATCCCCTTCCCCCACAGAATCTAGTTTAAAGCCCTGTTAATCAATCCAGACAGCTTGCTCCCCAGAGCACTTTTGGCCCACCTTCTCAGTCGCTTTCTGTCCAATGCCCACATACCCAGTCTCTCAGAGGCCTGTCCAAGGTCATAGTAGCAAAATCCTTGATCATAACACCATTCACTCAGCCAGTCATTTACCTGGCTCATTCTCCTCCTTCTTTCGAGGTCTCAGCCACCAACTGTGAGGACAGAGGAGAAGACTACTTTCACTTCCAATTCCTTCAATGTCTTTCCAAGGGATGCAAATGTTTAATGTTTTTCAATTTCCTCATTGCGGCCTCCTGAGACCCAGCTTGAATGACAACGAGTGGCTAGTAGTCTTCCTGCTTTATCAGTTGTGGTACAGTCTTTTTAACATCTTTAAAATGTGCCCTCAGAAGACAGCAAACGTCTCTGGAGAGGTTTATCTGGGAAGGAAATGGGGGCCTCAGTGCCCCCAGCAAGGAGTCCTCAATTACTAAGATCCTTTGCTTTTTTTTGGTGGCACTAGTTTTGATACAATTTCCCGATTGGCCCTGCTAAATATGCATGTTGCTTTCTGGGTTCTCAGTGTGCTTGTTGCTGCTTGAGTTCTTACCGCTTTGCAAACCCTCATCTGTTTCCAACCCCAGAGCCCTGAATCTATTGCACGGGGGCACTGTGGTGGTTGGAGAAAGATGCCTCATTCTGCTCTGAGCAGGGACAAGGGTCCAGCCCCCTTCATCTTGCATGTTATCGTGTTCTTTACCCTGCAGGTGGGAAGCTGAATTAGCTACTTCCTCTTGCGGGGACATAGGAGGGGATTGCCAGTCAGCATGCATTGGTTCAAACCTCCTCCTATCCATGTCCCTCTCAGATTCGCAATACTCTTGTCTCCATGAGGACTGTCAGACAGAGGGACAGATAGGCTGCACAGGGAGGTTGTGCAAGTTCCATCCATAATCTACTGGATTATTTAGTGGTCCTATTCCATGATTCTCTATAACATGATGCTCAACATCACCAAATCAAATATACATTAGTGACTATTACTTCAATGAAAACATCTTTTAATTTAGTAACTACCTTATACTTTTTGCTCTGAAAAGTCATGGTTTTCTGGGTGTTTGGAATAGGTAATGTCAAGAGAAAATAGAGGAAGCTACTTAAAACACACTATTCCATATTTGTACTGTCTATTGTTAGCCTCAGGAAATAAGAAAAAATTAAACAAACAAACAAAAAAAATCAAGTCAATGATTTGTTCTGTGGTTCAGTAAACCAAGAGATTAAATAACAATCTCTGTAGTCTAAGAAGCGTAAAAGAATTTAAAATTATCAAAAAGTCAATGAATGTATGTAAAGCAGTTAATCATAGTGAAAAGCAATTAATCATATGCATAAAACTATATAAAAACAAAAGCATTGTTCTTGGTTTTTCTTAAACATTTTCTAGCAATTTTTCTTAAGCAATTATTTGCTATCTTTCCTTCCTCGTGCCTTTGCTTATAGGCTATTTCACTATGACTAAGAACAGGATGAATTAATGCATTTACCAATAAAAAATAAAAGACATGTTTGTCATTGCATTGAGATTCATGCTTGCCTTTGCCTGTCCTTCATATAAAAAAAAAAAGAATAAATTAATCAACTGTCTTCATTATAAGATTTATCAGCATGATAAAGCTAATATTAATGCATTTTAAATTGAAAATAAATAGTGGGGTTGACATTTACACACAGCACTAGAATGTGACAGCATACTGTATGCTGTGATATCTGTCATTGGCTGCTGCAGACTGGATACATTATCCTCAGCATTCTTTTTGTACTTAAATCAGTGTAATTATTTAATCTTTAATTTTAAACAACTTCCACTTTGGTCTAGTTCCAGCATTTCATTGAATAGGAGAAAGATGGACAGTAGAAACATTTCTGCATCTAACAAAGAGGACTTCCTGATGAGGGAAATTATATAGCAAATTTTGACAAGAAATTACTTTGCAGTTTGCTGCAAAGTCCTTGGCCTGTCTTTTAACAGGTCATGTTCAATTCAAAAGGAGAATTGTCTGCCAAAAAATTTGTTCCTGATTTTGTGTCTACAGCACTTTTTGGAATTAAAGTTACCAGTAATATTGTGACTATGTCGGCCGATTTCCAACATGCTTTTGAGCTACTTAGCAGAAGGTTAAAGTTATAGACAAACAGTATGTACCCTTGTATCCAGATCTAAATCCACAGAACCCAAAGTCTGCTTGCTTGTATGGATGCATACTCTTTAACAAGCAGATTTTCAAATAATACAAGTTTCAAAATGGCTAGTTTTATCAACCGTAGGCTTGATTTACTAGGGAGAATGAACACTGTGTTTCCCAAATACAGACATTTCAAGGTGTTCTGTGATTCAGTCACTCCACGACCTGTGGATGTAAGGCAAGTCTTTTCAGTAAAATCAATGTAGATAAAATTCCTTTATTTATATGGGTCTATTTCTTATCTTTAGAATTAGTAGCAGTTTATAAATAAATTGCCAATTACTTATATTCCCTAATATAAGAATTTTGAGTAGGAGAGGATAATCTGTCTAAAACTCTGCATCCCTTGCAGACACAGGCAGGCTCTGAGTAAGTGATTCATAGTAGGAGCTAATGTGTCTCCATTGATTATACAGAACAAAGAAAGGAAAGGGAAAGGAAAAGGAAGGAAAAGAAAGGGAAGGGAAGTGAATAATAATAATAAAAAAATCTGGCACCTGAAGTGCCCAGTTAGTAATGTTTCTTTCATTCATGTCCAAATGGGTATAATCTTCACCCATGACATGCAAGTACATCTTTGTTTGAGTTAAGAATAAGACTTTATTTTAGAAACTAAAGGTATGATTTTCACCTACACTTCCATTTGCTTCACCTAAGTCACATCTTAGCGTATTTGATGTTCGGAGTTTGAGACTGAGCTTCCACAAAGCATATCAAGAGTGATTCTCTATTTGACAGAATAGATCCAAAATGAGAGAGCAGAAAATCATATCGAGACTTAAATAAATAAAGCTTTAAATTATCATAACAAAAAGAGCAAAATCGGTTTCGTTGTTCTCTATTTCTCACCAGAATATCTTAGACAAACGTAAGTGAGGTGACATGAAACTGGGTAGAATCAAGGTAGGAAAATATCTCATGATATTTTGAAGTTATGCTTGCAACTAATTTAATAGAGCTGCTGGAAAAGAGGAAAAGGTCATCACACATACTACTATACTTCTTAGGTCTCCTCAGCCTTTTCTCTTTCCCTCGTGTATCCCTCTGCCTGTTTCTACTAAGAGAATATAGCTTTCAAAAGAAAACACAAAACAAAACGAAAAATAAATCCTTCTGGTCTTGGCAACTACATGTTTGGATTCAGTTCATGAAGGACCCTTCAAAAACCTATCCCCTACAGGATCTGCAAATTCTTCTTATTATTCAGTTTGCAATAGCTCACACAAACTCTCAACGTCAGGGACCACTTTAGTGACATACAAAACACTTGTCAGAACAGTGAGGTTAACAAGTTTGCTTTTTGAATTGTAAACTGGGACAGCTGAGCAGCTGTACTGGAGACAAGTTCCAGAGCTCTCCATCTCACAGTGCTCACTGCACTGAGCAGCAAAGTTACAGTGTTCCTGTAGTCACACCAGATGAAAAGCCATATGGAAGGACCTCTGCCTTTAATGCTGACTGATCTTCTGATCAGGTCATACAGCCCACCTCTTCCTTGCAGGTTCAGAGTCTTCCACACAGACACATGCTCAGCTCTTCAAGATGATTTGAACTCTTTGCTCCACTCTCATCATGTTTTGAACTCTTCCTCTGCCTCAAAACCACATGGCTCCTCTGGCCTAGTATCATCTTTTGAAATTACAGAAAAAAATTTCCCACAAATGGGATTTTCATGAAGACCAATGCAAAAATTATTTCCTTAAATAGTGTTGCTACAATTGCTGGTCCAAATAATATGGAGATACAACATGGGACAAAATTGTTCTATGAAGGGTATGAGAAAATAATGCATAAATGTCTTTAATACAGATAGTACAGATGTGGCAAGAGTATAGTACCTGTTCTGGTAGAATCTAAGGGAGCAATTTAATGATCCTCCAAAATGAGGCTGAGCCAAAGAACTTTGTTCACCAACAACAGTGTAGTACCCCAAATCATTGCATAATATTGCTGCATATGATGGCACTGCTTGTGTGTTTGAAAAGTAACAGTTCTAAAAACAAATACAGTAGAGTTTAAAGTTAGAATAGTACTGCCAGTTTTTATTGAAATGTTGAGGCCATAGCAATAGCAGTAAAACAGGTATATTAATGAACAACAGAACCATTGAATCTTAGCTTTTTTTTTGAGTCTAAATTCCTGGGTGGCATCTTTATTGTTTAGTAAGAATTAAATCTGTATTTATTTACAGTTTTCAGTGGTCTAATTTTACAAATTTGTGGGAATTCTGTATCTCTGGAGATTCTGCCCTTGTGATCAGTTTGTCTGTACCATTTAAAATATATAAAGGTTGCTTTCTAACGAAGAAAGTAGGAATCATGGATAATTGTGGATAAGAAATTGGTTGGAAGGCCGTAGACACAGGGTTGTGGTGAACGGCACTATGTCCAGGTGGAGGCCGGTAACGAGCAGTGTCCCCCAGGGCTCTGTCTTGGGACCGGCTCTCTTCAATATCTTCATTAATGACCTCGATGATGGGATTGAGTGCACCCTCAGCAAGTTTGCCAATGACATCACGCTGAGTGGTGCAGTTGATACAATAGAAGGAAGGGATGCCATCCAGAGGAACTTTGATAAACTCGAAAGGTGGGCCCATGTGAACTTAATGAGGTTCAACACAGCAAAGTGCAAGGTCTTGCACTTGGGTCGAAGTAATCCCAGATATGTATACAAACTGAGAGAATAGATCCTTGTGAGCAGCCCAGCTGAGAAAGACCTGGGGTTGCTGGTGGATGAAAAACTTTACATGAGCCAGCAGTGTGCTCTTGCAGCTTGGAAGGCCAATGGTATCCTGGGCTCCATCGGGAGAGGGGTGGCCAGCAGGTACAGGGAAGTGATTTTCCCTCTACTCTGCCCTTGTGAAGCCTCACCTGGAGTACTGTGTCCAGGTCTGGGGCCCCCAATGCAGGAAAGATGTGGAACTGTTGGAGAGGGTTGAGAGGAGGGCCACAAAGATGATCAGAGGGCTGGAGCACCTCCCCTACGAGGACAGGCTGAGGTAGCTGAGCTTGTTCAGCCTGGAGAAGAGAAGGCTGCGGGGGGACCTCATTGCGGCCTTCCAGTATTTAAAAGGAGATTATGAACAGGAGGCGAACCAACTTTTCAAAAGGGTAGACTGTGATAGGACAAGGGGGAATGGTTTTAAGCTGAAGGAGGGAAGGTTTAGATTAGACATCGCGTTCTTTACCAAGAGAGTGGTGAGGTGCCGGAACAGCCTGCCCAGAGAGGTTGTGGATGCCTCGACCCTGGATGTGTTCAAGACCAGATTGGATAGGGTCCTGAGCAACCTGATCTAGTACCAGATCTGGAGGTTGTTGGCCCTGCCTGTGGCAGGAGGGTTGGAACCTGATGATCCTTGGGGTCCCTTCCAACCCAGGCCATTCTATGATTCTATGATTCTATGATCATCTGTTCAGCTGCATTCAATGAGATCTGTGGTGTTTTAACACCCATGAAGAGTGAAAGACTGAAAACATACTTTATTTTCAAAGATACAGTTTGTCAGTAATCTGCTTCAATGTTGGATTTTGCCTATTGCAGTTTATCAATAAGTAGAATGACTGGTCCCTTATATTGACCACGAAGTTTGGCCTATAGACAAGTTTCTAACCAAATGCTAATTAAATATTTGTACATTTAGTGTCAGTGAAAAAGCAAAAGAAACAAAAATATGAAGAAAAATGGATATATTACAGCTAACATAGCATGATGGTTGAGAACTAATTTAGTATAAATAAGTCATTGAGAGGGAAAAATGTAGACGGGAGATTTGCTGAGTTTCCAAGTAGCTTGTTAGCATTCATGAGAATAGATCTTTAGGAATTATCATGTCACACGGCTAGTTCATAGCCAAGATGAAGGATTCTGTATGTCAATCAGTGGAACTTTAATAACTTAAAAAAAGAGATGTCTGAGGCTGGTTCCTGAGATTAACCAACTCTGAAGGTATTTAGAATGCTAAATGCAAAGGAGCATGGGAGCTTAATGCATTATTTTCTCATTCTACTGAAGAAGAGAACTTTTTAAGAAGATACACAGGCTTGCCATTGTAAAATGTAAATGTAAATAAAAATGTAAATGTAAAATAAAGATCTTTATTTGTAAGGGTGAAATTCCCAGCATGAAGAAAAAAAAAAAATGATTCTGTGTTCTTTTTCTATCTATATTGCACAAAATACCAGTGTACACAAAGGAGGCTGACAGACAGCAGTGCCAGTGCCAACTTTTCAAGGTATCTTTGATATTCATAAGGATTCATTAAAAAAAAAAAAAAAAGAAGAAGAAAACCCATCAATACAAGAAGAAATACAGCTTCATAAAAGGATAATTAACTAGGTCACAGCCAAGCAAAGAAAGAACTGCAATTACTGTATTGAGTACATTTAGGAAAGGTGCATTTTGACAGAGTCACAGCAGATCTTCCAGATTTAACAGGTCTGATAAAGGTACAAAAATAGTCACAAAATGACAGTGAAAACTTAAAAATAGAAATGCGTTCAAAAGTTTTCAAGCATCTAAACTTCCAAACAGAAACTTAAAATCAAATAATAACATGTGCCCTAATTTTAATTGAAGAAGTGTAGAAATGTTAATGCCTCTGAATTTGTTTCTTCAGTCATTGCTGGGGAGATGTCACACAGGTCTGTACTTCTGGTACTCCAATTGGTCATAAGGCAGGGGCAACTGGTCATCTCAAGTATGCAAATGCACAGGTGTGCACAAAAAGACATAGAGCACCCTTCATTTCTGATTCCTAGCTTCCATTTCTCCCAGCTTTGCAGTTCACAGGAAAACATCACAGGTCTGATTCAACTGAAAATTAAGTCAGTAAAGAAGACCTGGTCTGCCTTAACATAGGAGATGCACTAATCTTGTCTGTCCAAGGGTGGTAGAAGGAATGTGCACCTAGCACAAAGATGTGAAGAGGTCCAGTTGTTTTAACAGTGGCCTGTATTTATGTTGACCCATAGTCACCACGGAGAGAAGTGGGACAAACAGATAATCTGGGTCTAAACTAAGGGCTTGCATTATAAAAAAAAAAAAAAAGTTAATTTTCCTTTTCAGTTTTTACTTCAGCACTTTTATTTTTTTTATAAAATATTTAAGTTCTCCTTTAGTATAGTACAATTGTCTTCTCGTTTTATTAAACAATGTAGGCAAATTGGACCAATAGCTGCTTTTGTATGATTCCTACAGGCGTTGGAGAATATGTCTGTCAGGTGCTTAGTCAACAAGACTTAGAAGTTAATGAAGCTTTCTGAACCTGTTGCGTGCTTCAGCGCACACACTAGTGAAAATGACACATGATTTATTCAGTGCTCATGCAATGAAATTAGAAGTAATTCCCTAGAAGGCAGCTGTCCACATTGCAACAGTCTGTCCTATACAGGACTTTATCAGTAAACCACTCAATCCATAATCTTGTTTCCAAAGTAGCCAGCAATAATAGATCTTGTACAGGAAGACGGCAGAAAGTTCAGAGTAAGAAACAGGTCAGGTAATTCCTAATCTTTAAGTCTGAAAGAGAAATATTTTCTTAAAGACTTTGTTTATACTAATAATATTTCTGCTAGCACTAACGGGTATCAAAGCCACCTTCTGTACACCTGCATTTTAATTATCTAGTACAGTAGCTCTCCTGAAGTTTAAATGCCTTTATATATACCAACAGTGAGAAATGTCTACAAATGTCTTCAAAGAGAGAGTCAGTCTACCTATAAAAACTATCTACATTGGGCACAAGTCTTCAAAAATATTTTTGCTCTATTAAATATATAAGAGAAAACAGGTACTTGCTTTAGAAAGATCATTCTCTGAACCTTAATTTCTTGTTCTCATGAAAATCATTATTGCAATGAGTGTCAAAACTAAGCACTACATAGGAAACCTGAGTTTTTCCAGTTTTATTTTTTGCTCTCCCCCTAGTTCTAGGACATACAACAAAGATCAAGAAAGCCAGCAGTGTGCCCAGGCAGCCAAGAAGACTGACGACATCCTGGCTTGTATCAGAAATAGAGTAGCCAGCAGGAGCAGGGAGGTGATCATCCCCCTTTACTCAGCCCTGGTGAGGCTGCACCTTGAATGCTGTGTTCAGTTTTCGGCCTCTCACTAGAAGAAAGACATTGAGGCCCTGGAATATGCCCAAAGAAGAGCAACGAAGCTGGTGAAGTGTCTGGAACACAAGTCTGATGGGAAGCAGCTGAGGGAACTCACATTGCTCAGTCTGGAAAGGAGGAGGCTCAGGGGAGACCATATTGCTCTCTACAATGACCTGCAAGAAGGTTGCGGAGAGATGGGGTCGGTCTCTTCTCCCAGGTAACTAGTGTTAGAACAAGTGATAATGGCCTTCATTTGCTCCAGGGGATATTCAGGTTGGATACTAGAAAAAATTTCTTCTCTGAAAGAGTGGTGAGGCATTAGATTAGGCTTCCCAGTGAGCTAGTGAAGTCACCATCCCTGGAGATGTTCAAGTAATATGTAGATGTGGTACTAAAGGACACAGTTTAATGGGCATGGTGGTGATGAGTTGGTGGTTGGACTTGACCTTAAAGGTCATTTCCAACCTATGATTCTCTGATCTTCTCTGGAACATTTTATAGATCTTTCCCTGCCACTGAAGTTTCCCTGTCCTAAAGTTTCACAACCTTTCTTTTAGTCTTTCTTCAGAGGTACAAGTCATGAAAATCTTATCTGATTTTTTCTAATTCTATGTCTCCATTTTGAAGTGGGATTACCTGTTTTAGGTAGAATATTCCAGGTGTGTGTGTCACTGGTTATGCTGGAGACGGTTGTTATTTAATTTCCCAGCATTTATGCATCAATCCGTTGTCTTTTTCAGCAATAACTACAAAGAAATCCAAGAGCAGTGAGACCCAAATTATTTTGCTCAGAAATCATATACTGGATATAAAATCCCTCTTGGTATATGAATGGTTTGGATTTTCTTTGGAAAGGTTCATTTCTTTAAATTCTTCAGTACAAAACTTCACTCTCCATTCAGAAAGTTTTCAATTCAGATGAAGTTATTAATATCTTTTTTTTTTTACCTGATTAACTTGTCTTTCTGCACGCTTGATTCCTTGTTGCTTAGTGCTCTTTCTAATTCATTAATACATTGCTGAACAAAGCATAGCATATATGAAAACCCATGACACCTTGCTTTTAACCTTCCGTACTTATGAAAACTATTTTTTCCTTCCCTTTCCTTCCCCTTATTCCATTCATATACGTGACTATATAGTATGCTCAAACAATAATAACTTAATTTGTTTACTACCTTTTTTAGAGACCTTGTAAGTGCATTTTTGAAGGGCTAAATAAGCTGTCACCAGGATCATATTTCCATTTTTATACCTAGGAAGAATCCTAATTCATTAGAGAGAGAATTTACTTTTACAGAAATCAATCTGGTTAGACTTTCTCGTGACCATTTTCAGTTTGTTTTATTATTACACTTCTAGATATTATAACCAACTTACTAACTTCTAAATATGTCTGTGGCTTACTCCTCAGTGAGTCTCTGGACGACTTAGGGAATCATTCTGAAATATAAAGTAGAAGATTTTCTACTCTCAAATAATCTAGTAAGTCTTTTAATGACAGACAGTATAGTTTTTGGCATTTTTGGTGCTTAATTCCCAGGTTTTTTGACAGAATTGCAACATTATCTTTTAAGTACTGAACAAACTGCAGCAACAACAAAGGAAAGTAAATGTGAAGGGCAAATCTCTGCATCTCATTTTTTTCCTGATGTTAGAGACCTATGCAAATTGTTAGATGTGTCAGCAGATAGGTAGTTGCATTCAAAATTGACCCTATGTTGTGTATAAAATCACCTAAGAAAAACTGCAATGAAGTAAATATTTGAAAACCTGAGAACAAAACACTTTTGTTTAAAGAGAAAAAGTTATCTCCAAAAGCGGTTGAAGAAATACCAGCATTGCAAAACTCTGACAATCCTTTACAACAAGGAGCACAAACAAGCTATTGTGATGACAAAGTTAAATAGTGCATACATCACAAGTTCATCTTGTTTCACTTGTGTGTAAACCTTCTGCAATATCACTGGAGAAGAGAGTATCTTTTCAGATGTCATTATTGCATAACAATCAACAAAGGAATACAAAAGAAAGATGAAAAACACTGAGTCCAAAATCCTGTGATTCTCCCTGACATGGCACTACATTTAGCAGGATGTCTCTAAAGGCATGTTTTAGTTGTAAGGAAATTGATGTTAATGTTTAATATATTAGTAAAGAAGAATATATAACATACTATAACAAGTATATAGAAGTTTAGGTAAAATGCCTGAAATTGGGATAGTAATCAATAATCCAATGGGATTATCCAACGGGATCAAATATAAAGAATCTGTAGCAAGCACCGCACATTATTTTATTCAGTTTCCCACACAGATTCTTCATTAAGCAGTGAAAGCATTGTAATATTTTAGATAAAAGTATGTATTTTAGATTTGATACTGTTATTATGGATTATGGAAATCTGGCTGAATTAAAACAAGGGCTATTTCTCTTAATGTAAACAGCAGCAAATACAGCCTCTCACAGAGTGGTGTCACATTCATCATATAACTAGATAAGGATTTTTTGGTGGGCTGAAAATGATACCTTGTGTGACCTGTCTTGTAATTACCACCTCAGAAGGCTTCTTGAGACTGATGTAAAACAAAAACTCTTCCCCTGGACTAAGTATGTAGAATTAACCCTCATGTTAGACAGACTCTTTGAAAATGGAAAGTGTTGTATAACTTGTGCACATTATTAAAATCAGCTATTTATTCTGCAGAAGTGTATTTTAACACTGAAAGCTAGCTCTTCTTCAAAAGGAATCATTGAGAAATTCCAAGATCTTCTCTGGAAAGTCTAGAAGTACAACAATCTTTGGAGAAATTAGATCTACTTTTTTCTTTCCAAGGATTTCCAGGTCCCCAGACACAGGAACATGCTGGTCCCCTGATAACACCGAAACAGATTGGAAAAATTAAGCAATTGCATTTCTGAAATTCAATAGAAGAAAGGGGGAAAAGAGAAGAAAAGAGATAGGAAGTGAAAATAATGGTGTAATATTCGTATATTGTCAAGTAGAGTAAGGCAAACACTCTGCACATAAGCAAAATAAGGCTTTCATAAATTGTCAGAAAGACTTGGCAAGGTTCACTGCTTCAAAGATGCTAGAACACAATGAATTTATTTTCCTGTTCACTTATCAGTATTGATCCTGCATCCAGGACCTGTTTGTGGTCTCTCTTTTGAGCAGTCAGTGAAACACACTGCAGCTTCTATGGGTTCTTCAAGACCATCACCAGCAGTAGCTGATGGCTGTAAACTAACCCCATTATTCAAAAGCTCTCGAGGCTAATCTTCCATTACCAAGTCTCAAATCTCATGGTCTACGACTAAGACTTTCTCAAAGTGTTAACTACCTCATACTGTTCTGGGAAGAGCCACATGGAGCCAGTCTTCCATTCTGTGTCAGACATGAATGGCTGGTTTGGCATGCAAAATCAGGTAGAAGCCACAGATCTGTCTTGTCTTCAAGTGGAATCACTGTTCAATATTCCATCTTTCTATTTGTTGTTTCTAGTTGCTTCTAGTTGTTCAAGAATTGAGATTAAATTGTCTTAAAGAGATAAAGATCAACAGCAAGTTTGGAAAATAAAAAAGATGCATTAGATTTTGAACAGAAAAAAATGGTAAGTCTAAGTAATCAACTAAGCGTGTCTGGTATTAATAGTGCTTGAGAAATTCCACTTTAGTTACTGAACGTCAGCAAGAATATTTGGTAATAATCCGTCTCCAGTATTGCTCTTGGTGGATAATTTACCTAGCAAAGATTTAAGTTTTGTTCAGTTCGATCAGCCACGTTTGTCTGTACTTGAGAGGCACAATACATAACTGTATTGCTTGAATAATTGGCTAAGGTCTTAAATCTCTTAAATCTGTTTTATTTATCTTTATATAAAACCAAATGTAGTGGAGAGGATAAAAAATATGCCTCAAATTCTCTCTAAGATAAACCCAAAATTGAGAGAGAGTAATATATTAAAAGAAAAGTTCAAAGATGGCCAATCAACTATAAGGCAGCTGCTGAAGCTATGAACCTTAGAGGAATAATGGTTCTTGTACACTGGTAAACACCACATACACTAGCTTTCATTGGATTTCTCAAAACATATTGTTGTGAGACTATGCAAAGAAAAGATGAAACAAACAAACAAACAAGAACAAAACAAACAAACAAACAAAGCCCTTAGTTGGTTAAAATCCTGAAGTTTCCTGAATACTCTGAATAAAAATAAGCTTAGCCCTGAATGCGAAGCTTATGGAAGCGAGATATCACTATGGGCCATACTGCAAGAGTATGCACAAATCCTTAGACAGACATTTGATGCTTCCAACTCTTCTGGGGAACCAGAGTTGAGAAGATTTTGTCACAGCCCCTTTGCTGGTGATCACCAAACTGTTGGGTGAAATGGCAAAGGTATGTGCAAAAATTTGTCCTATTGCTCTGTAATCTCCAGCTGCTCCTGTGATAACATGCTTCACATCTGCTGTGGCAAATGCTTAGCCCCTTGCAGATCCACATTAGGCTATGAAAACTCGTTACCTTGGGAACCTGCTCCTGGGTCAGGGCTCATTGTACTCTCCAAGAAAATACTTCCTACCAACTCCAAGCTGATGTCAGATTTCTGACTGCAACGTCTTCAACTCCTGCCTATAGACATGTCTTAATATATGTCCTCACTCATGCAAGATTTGGCTAACTGGCCTCAAGAAAACTTTTAATGCAGCTGTGTTGACTTCAAATTAAAGTTGTGTGAGCAAAAGCTATGATAAGGGGATACCTGCCATCATTCCTTAGGAGGTGCTTTTAGATGCAGACACTGGCCCTCTTTGGATGTCAAATCAGCAGCATGTAAATCTTAGGGCTTTATGACAATATATGTGTTAAAATCAAAGGAAAGAGGTGGCACAACTTGAGGGCACTAAAAGTGGCAATGCAGAATGGTGCCATGGCATCTCTGGCCTTGTTCTTGGGTTCAAAAATGTCTAGAGACCAAAAAAATGGCCAGTCTGATTTGTCTCTAGATAATTTGCACTCAAAAATATTCTTATAATCCATTTCAATGACCATGATTCAAATAAACTTATGTAGGTTATTTAGAGAATTCTTCTGTCTGCATGATCATGATGAATAAGTCATATGCTTAAAAAGGTTGTAGTTCCAAATGGAAAGAGAAATTCAAGGCACAGAAAACTATTTCTCTGCATATTATTCTTAAACAACTCCTCTCATCTGCCAGGAATCTTCAGCAGCTGTCATAGGTTGGTTGGAGGTCCTCTAGGTCCTTGTGAACAACAATGGAGATCTGTGAGCAGAAAAAGCAAGACTCTTAATTTGAAGATGTAAAGGATATAAAAAAAGATATTGTCTTGGCCTCCTGCATATACTGCTAACCAGCAGCATCAATCTTCTGAATAATGTCATCTTGGGTTGATTTAGACTACCATCACTTTAACAGTGCCAAAGAGCAGAGTTGAACACAGAGAGTTTTCAGCCTTGACAGGTCACTTGGTTTATGAATTCGGATGTATTTTTAGAATAGACTGTAAAACTTTAAAACTGCGTGTTGCAAACTCACTTGAAACCAATGATCCTAAGATCTTCCAGGGGAGCTGATCAGGCTTTCTAAGGATTATTTGTTTATTATATATTGTTTTATTATAATCATATATCCTCATTTTAATATACTGCCTGAGTAGATGAAATATCCTCTGTACTTTTTCATGTTTGTGATCCTCAAAGTTTCTTTGCAATATTAAGTAAAAGCTAAGACTGAATTCTAATATACATTATGAGTTCAGATTTTAGGATATTATAAAACACTGAAGTTAACCATTATGATGACCACAGCTGATTGGATGGCTAACTATCAGAAAGTTAGGACTGGTGAGTCTGGGTTTTGCAGAATAACTATTCAGTGCAGAAGCTTAACTTGTTTTGGCAGTTAGGAACATTGTAAATTTCCTCTATATCTGTGTCTATTTTCTCCTAAAAATTACAAAAGTGACTCGGAGGCACTGATGCCATCTCCTCTGTAGTAATTTCTCCATAATCGAAGAAACATATTTGTATTAGTAGCTGTCATGTCTGCATTCTTGCGGTCCTTCCAATATAAACGACAAAGATATGAGTAAAACAGCTTGTCATTTCTCTGATCTGTATTTGGTTAGAAGAAATTTGTTATGTAGTATATGAATTGAAGATCAACAGTGTTCTGCAAATAAATTTCAACTTTAGTTGACCTGTTCTCTATCTTCTAGTGAAATAGTATGTGTCTTTGAAATTAAATTATTCATATGGGATATTAAATTTTAATCTCCTAGTAAAATAAGAAAAGAAACAAGTTTACCTATTTAATTTACCACCATTTAAGAAACACTGAAAGGTTTTGTCTCTTAATACAATACTTTTCATTCACTGGCATTAACATCTTATAGATAGATATTTAAACATTTATCTTATGATATTCCAATCATGCAGATACAGATGGTATTAATTATAATAAAATACAAACACAGAGGTCAGAATAGCCACCAGACAGCTGTGTTCATTCCCAAATTACTGTAAATTTCAGGCATAAGTTTCCAAAATATGAAACAGACATTCTCATTTCCTACTGCAGTCTTTTAACACAACAAATTTTAAAAATGCACATACAATGGAATAGCTGGAAAATACAATGTCTGTTCTACAGGAAGCTCAGATTGTCAATGTGTTTTCATTCTGGATCAGATAAAAAGAAAGCAAAAAAAAATTTAGTAATTGAGAATTCTCCACAACATTTATATGTGTGTGTGTGTTTATTTGTGTGTGTATGTGTGTGTGCATTTACAAACCTACTTTTCCACAAAGCAGAACAGCTTTGCATCAGTAAGAACATAATAAAATATGAAAGAATGTAATGTGTATTTGAATAAATATTTAGTGAACAATGTTTATGTGTATAAGAATGACAGTTGTTTCCATGGAAAAAAAGTATTTGAACAATACTGAAAAAGAATTGATCACCAGTCAGTGCAGTGCTCTACCTGGCTGTAATGCACACTTTGGGGACAGAAGCTGTTGACCCTCCTCTATGCAAATAATGCAGACATTTTACCTAATGTCTGTTGGCATTTCAAGACCAGAAAGAACAATTCTGAGACACAGTCTAACCTCAAGTGTGATATGAGACATGAAATATCTGGACTGAGAGAAAAAGCACACACTGCGCTCTTTTAGAATCTCAGAATTCACCACAAACAACTTAATTTTCTTCCTCTTAACCTTATATCTATTTATTATCTGTAATGATTTGACAAACAAGTTCATTGTACAGTCTGCTTTGTTTGTGAAATGTTCATTACTTGACTTACTGAAATTGGTTATTTGTGATGGGTTCTTGGTATTTTTCCTGCTTCCAGACTTTGGCTTGAAATTTGAACAGTAGAAATTAGATGAATGTCAAATAGTGAATTAGTCTGCCTAATTAAAACCATATTTTTGTTATCATATTATTCATCACTGAAAACACCAAAAAAAATTTGTTTACAATTATTCTGAATAGATACCCATGCATATGAAGAGACATACATGCATAAAGCCAGAGTTAACTGATGTGCTTGTTCAGAAGTGTAATTTTCAGTGTTTTCCTGTAGGAATAAGGTAGTGTAGGCTTTTATTTAGGTGGGTAAAATTACCATTGAACCTTTCTAAGATTTTGTGGTTATATTTCTACATATGAAAGGTGACCTTATTTATCTGTTGTACTGTTATCTACACTGTGTCTTGTCTAATAGCCAGCATTGTATCTCTTTCAAATATAGTGCCTAAAGTTTTGTTGACAGCAAGATGAGAAATTTAGATATATACAGTTATTTACTGTATGTGATTTCCCTGATACTTCAATAATGCAATTTATCCGATTACTTTCCCTTTGTGCTCCTTTCCTTGCTAAAAAAAAAGAGTAATAACAAGAGCAATAGAAAAACTTTTTTTTTCCATTCTTTGACATCAATCTCACAGATTTCTATTAGCAACTATTTTTCAGAGGCCTTCGTGATCTCACAAAAAAAGAAGCTGAAATTTTTAATTATTCTATGCTGTATGCATTCAACATATATCCAAGATCTTAAGACGTAACAACATTTCTAAATTTAAGAAATCTAAAAGCTCTGTAATGTATTAGTTTTCTGTTTGTTTTAGTGGCTTGTCTTGAATTCACAAAATATCTATTAACAAAAATGATGCTTTGACGTCTGATGTTCTGATTTTGTGTAAAAATCACTAAAGATCTCCTCTTGTTTCTAGAAATTTTTTACATTTCCTTTATAATTTGTATATCTTTCCCAATCTTATAATACAGTTTTGTTTTGTTTTGTTTCTACCAAGAATATAATAAAGTAACAGTCCTGGATATTGCTTTCACAGTGCTTCTTTGCTCCTTCAAATGTAATCCAAGACATTTTATTGACTCGAATCTTTAGAAAGTGCATGTTTGAAGGGACAATAATTTTGCTCTGGAAGTCTTAATGTAAAATATGGAAGATTTTCTCTGACTTTGGCTCTTTCATGCATGGTCTTTTCTCTTCCCTATCTTCTGAGAAAGTCAATATAAGAACATACAGCACAATGAAAGAAGCCAGAATACAGTATCATAGTATCACTTAGAATCAAAATCAAGGCATAACATCCTGAAATAGAAAACATATGGGAGATAAAGGAAAATAGTCCATAAAAATGTATATTTATGAATTTTTCACTGGCTCCTACTTCTACTAAATTTTCTTGTTCAGAACAAGTCATAACATCTGTAATTTGTAATACAATTTTTTAAGCTTTAGGCTTTGAAAAAGAACAGTGCATCTTGGAAGCTTAGTAACAAGATATTTCTCACCATTGAACATTTTCCTGGACTTTATAAGGCAGGACTGTTTCCTATGTGACCACACACACATACACACACCTGCTGACGCTTCAATGTACTTAACAGGCTAGTTGCAAGAGAGGCTATAATTCTAGAATTTGTCTTTAAAAAGCACACTTATTTTGATTTGAAGCAATAATATCCTCTTAAATGGAAGCACGTTTTGGCATTGTTTGTGCCAACTCAGGAAGAGAAAGATTTTATTGTCCCAATGTCCTCAAACAAGATCTATAACTTTTGTCAACCAGACATAATTTGCTGCAGTCATTTTAAAGACTTCCCATACATGCCAGTTAAGCATGAGAAATATTCCAGAAATAATTTATTTATCTATCTCAACACACCATAGATCATGTAAGAAAGACAGACAATATTCTGTTAATGCTTGAGTTGAGATGTATTGTTTGCTATGTTGTCAAATTGCAAGTAGGAAGTATTGACATGGAAAAAAAAGGCAGGAGTGTTTTATATTTTAATAAAAAAAATCCTTTCTTCTGTTTTTTAAAGGAAAGTGTGGGAATCTTGCCTTTATTTTTCACGCATATATCTGAATCAGTTCAACACCGGAAATGATATCTTGCAATTCAGAAATGAGAGGGGAAAAAGAAGCCAGGCAGAAGTAACGTTTAACTACAGAAAGAATAGAAATATAGAGAAAGGAAAAGAAAACTGCCCTCAAAATGGTCATATGCAGTATGTTTTGTGCTTCAGTAAGATAAAAAAATTGTACCATTTACAAGACGTGAAAAACTTTACATATGTAACATCATGTTTTCTCCATTATGAAAATGAAAACACACAATGAAAATGACCTAGAAAGATATTTACAATAGAATGCAACTAATACTTTAAATATACTAATACTTTAAAATGTTGCAGTACATTTTAAGAATGTGATTATAAATCTTTGTATTTAGTCATTTATGCCCTTTTTAAAAAGGAAAAATATCCTCTTATCAAAGCACACTTCTTCAAGCACTTACCATATTCAACCTACAAGTCAATATGTATTTTCTTTTATAGTTTCAGTCCTTGTTATATGGAGCATGTTTTAAGACTCTGGAAATCAACAGTTGGGATTTGCTAGGGCATTAAGTATAATTCCCAGCCAACTGAAAATTACACTTTCTGGAGCATAAGAAGAACTAGTGCAGTATCAAAGTGCATAATATCTGCTTTACTATTAGGAAAACTTCAAGTCATTTCAATAAATTTCAGTTCCAAATCACAGGCTTCTGATATTTAAGCTAAAGAAGCCACCTTTCACTATTTTTCATTCAAATAAAAACAACCTTGGACTCCTCTGGATCTACTTAGATCAGTCAGGCTTGGAGCTGATGCAAAGGATACTGAGTGGTATGCACAAATATGAGATCAGTTCAACTGCAGACATCTACTTTTTTTTCTTTTCATCCAAAAAAACAGCACAGCTGTATCAAAACTGCTCACTGGGCACAGTCCTTGGAAAACTCCTTTTGCCAGACAAATGCCGAGTACTGTCTATGAATGCAAATGCACTAGTTGGCACAGTCTATACGACTCTAGTTAGCAGCATGAGTGATCTTTCTTTCGTACTCAAACCTGGCTTTGGCCTAACATTTCTTCCTTATCCATATATGACTTCAAATTCCACCTCAGCTGCACTCTTAGTGGAGTGTTTGATGCTTTTCTACCATACTTACTTTTCCAGCTACTCATATTCTTTCTTGACAGTTCTCAGGCCTGAAGAGGTCTGAAAAAAAAGGTCTTTGTATGAAGTGCTGAAGACCAGTATCTCCTATCTTTCAGGCTAGTTTTCAGCACACCCTCAGGAGCCACCTACTACTTTGAGATCTTGAGTGTTTCAGAAAGATAAATTCTCTCACAAACCTGAATTTTATTTCGATGAAGCCAAAGCATGAGGGTAGGGCAGCTGATGATGAGCCTCACTAGACAAAAATAGAGTGAAAGGGGACCAACATATTAAAAATTTTGGCATAGATTGTCAACAAGTTTGAGAGGGATTGTAATTAAAAAAAAGTTACAGAGTGATAGACGCTTATCTGAGAAACAGATCGTGGAAACGTGTTCTTTAAAAATGGAGACAAGAGTTCAAATGCGATTTTGAGCCAAAGCTGATGACATGTAAGTAACAGTAGGAAGCTGATGTATATGACCTGAGAGTGTATACGTAAAAATGTTCATAGACCAGAAGCCTGTGATTCCATTATTTACTTCTGTTTTTAAATAAACATTTTCTGTCTTGCTTAAATAGACATATGGGTTTGATTGTTATTTTATTACCTTCTATGGTGTTCTGTTCAAAACACTCCCTGTAAACCGATGTAAATTTTTAAAAATGATACACAAACCAGCTTACTACTCTTAAAGCTATCTTATGAAGATCCATAATAAACAGGTCTAGACTGTTAGAGATCAGGAAGTCACATCTATGAATATTTATCTGTTATCAGAGTCAGAGTTCCTGTCTCCAACCAAAAGATTTTGCTCAAAGACTAATTAAAAAATAAAAACAAAATTAAAATTTTTATTTTTTTTAAATTATTGCATATACAATCAATATACCAATTGAAGCCTTGAAAACGTGATGGTGATAGCCAACACTGGGAAAAATACTGTTTATATGTGAGCCTATTTAGGAATAAAAAATACATACATCATTTAATTCTCCTCATTAATATTTATTGTGAAGAAGAATCCTCTGTTAGCAATTAAAAGTGAATTTGTAGTGAAAAAATCTTGCTCTATGGAGTGCAATAGGCAAAAACAACTATAAAGAGATCATCATAAACTATAGATTAATGATAAAGGTTTCACTTATCACCTAGGAACTTTACTGACACTTGTCACTATTGCAAACAAGTTAAGATAAATGTTTTGTGATTCTGAGACTAATGCATTCAAATTAATTACACACCTTAAATCACTACTGACACCAGAAAAATTATAACTGGTGAAACATGCTGAAAACAGCCCAAGCCCTCTGCTAGATTGCTCCATTCAGGTGTCAGTTTTTGAATTTTCAGTTCTTGAACACTTTCCTTTTTTTATATAATAAACGAGTACAGAAAGAAGAAAAATATCCAGTTTTCTGTATTGTTTTTCAGCCTTTGATAAAGCTGTGACTAAGCTGTTTGGGTATCCTGAATAAATACAGAAAGGAAATGTTCATTATATAACAACATAGCACCTATCTAGCCAATAAGCAATGTACTTCAAAACAGATAAGTGGAAATTAAAAAAATGGGAAACAAACTTCTCTTGGACTTGGTTGTATAGATGTTTCACCACCTTCAAAGGCTGCTGTGCAATGTATTTTTATACAATCACACTTGAAGCTTTCCTGTGTCCAAAAGACTAGTTTAACTCCTGTGACTAAGATCTTTTTTTGAAGAGAAAGGAAACTAAAATCAACATGTTTATCATTATATTATATTTTGCTTTCCTGTTTAAATGGTGATAATAATAACAGTAGCAATCACAGGTCCTGCAACCATGGTTACACAGCGCTAGGTGACATCCTTAATGTGTTCCTCTTTGGTCCCAGATGTAGACATTGAACTTCACTGTTACATATTTATTCACTAGTCTACAGCTGTTGCTGTTCAGGGTCCCTAATGTGTATTTCCATGCTGTGGATTTGATAGGTTTTTATTTGAAGGGAAGCAGCACCATCTATTGCAACCTGAAAACTTAGCCCTAAACAATATTAAGAACAGAGCTGCCCTGAGTTCAGTTTGAAACTATTTATAGCACTTATCTTTATAATTTTTTTTCCTAAATTAGCTCCGAATGATTTTCTGACTATGGTTTGTATATGATAAGGCACAGGGACAGGGATGTGTGGCATGTGTATAAAATAAAAATATGCATCTAGGAGAGGTACATACCTATTTACAAACTAAGATAAAACAATAACATTAGCCTAATCCTGAGTGACACTGTTTTTAAATACTTGGCTGGAGTTTTCATTTTTGAAGTGGAAAGACAGTCAAAAGTTAAGAGTGTGTTTTACCCAGATGAGAGTCTCTTAAAATTTGCGTTTAGAAGCAGCGTTAATATAGGTGTACAGTACAGTACAGTATGTTCTTCTAATAATGACAGTGCTATTGTCATCCATCTATACTTCTGGTTCTTCTCTTTTTCCAGACTGTCTACAAAGCCTGGCTCTGTTCCCAGTATTTTGAAGTCACACAGTTTCACTGCAGCAACAGAATTCCTTGCAAGCAATACTGTTTGGAGGTTCAGACAAGGTGTCCCTTTATATTACCAGACAATGATGATGTCATCTATGGAGGACTATCAAGTTTCATCTGTACAGGTACAGTATAGAAAAGCTAATTTCACTTGTTTTCATAAGCCTAAACATGAATGAGAGTGTGGGTATCTTCCCTCCTATAGCTTTACTTACGAGAGCTGAAGGTTTTCCTCATCACAAAGATTTCTCAGAGGTGCTAGGATTTGAGCTCAGATTTAGTATGCACATTTATGCTACGGATTGCCACAGTCCTTAACTTTAAAAAACAAAATTGCTAGAATATATTTGTTCCAGTTATTTTTTATATTGTGCAATTTAGTGGAAGATTTTTGTAGCTTTGTGTCATGTAAAACTCAGAGAAAACAGGCTCTGTGTTATGCAATATTCAGAAAAAAAAGAGACTTTGAAGATCAGTTTTACTACATCCAACTTTGTTCACCTATATTCTTATGTCAGGTAAACAAAGAATCTGAGATATAGCATTCAAATGTAAGCATCAGTGTTTGGATGGTTAATCTGTAAGGAGAAGTCTTTCACTACTGAAGAATTCTAAGAATCAGATGTCCCCCTGTGCAGCACTCATCTTTTGGTTTCTTCTTAACTCTAGTTAGATTCTGGGAGGATTTTTAATTTAAAAAATAATTGTTAATATATGTCTGCACATCATTTAATAAAACAGTTTACTTCCTTTGACATTCCTTTGACATTCTAGAGCTGGTATAATAGGTAAGAAACAGGTATATCACAGATATCGCAGATCTTTCTTTCTTTCTTTTTTTTTTTTTTTGTGGTCAGGACTGATTGAGATTCATCTGCACAAAATTTCAGCCTTATATCAACGTTATCTGAATATTTCTAGTGCCGATAATATCAACTGGGAATCCTGAAGATATTCAGGTATCTTATTCCCACTAAATCAATCAAAAGTCTCTCAGCAATAAGGTTATCTGACAGCCTGGTCTAGATACCTGCAATTAGACAGAATCAATCTTAATGTGTGATTGATTCTGGGTGGCACTGCACAGCTTGATATGCATTTGAGGTATATTAAACATAGCATAGCCAGCTGGTTCTCCCACTATATTTAATGGGGCCTCACCTTGAATATTGTATGTAGTTCCAGGCCAATAAAATAAAATTGTTATAAGGATGCTTTAAAGCATCCAGAGGATAACAAGGCTGGTAAAAGGGCTGGAAGCCATGTTTTATGAAGAGAGTCTGGGGACGCTTGGGTCTGGAGAAGAGGAGGCCAAGAGATGAGTTGGGCTCTTCTCCCTGGTCACTGATGTAGCAGGACATGTGGGAGCAGCACAAAGCTTCGCCAGAGGAGGTTCAGACTGGACACTGGGAAACATTTTTTTACCATGAGGGCAGCCAAACACTGGAACAGGCTTCCTATAGAGGTTATTGATGACCGTTGCCTGTCAGTGTTCGTCATTACATATTACCTTCTGGTTAGCCCTGAAGTGGTCAGACAGTTGGACTTTTGAAGGTCCCTTCCAACTGAACTATCCCATCCTATCCTATCCTATCCTATCCTATCCTATCCTATCCTATCCTATCCTATCCCATCCTATCCCATCCTATCCCATCCTATTCCAGTTGCCTAAGGTGAACTAGTTATAAATAGAGTAAAATATAGAACCTCAAAAAGGTTCTACACTTCAGGTGTAATATTGGTGGAAACTCACTTCCCTGTAATAACTGTGTTTGGATTTAGGGGGATTCTGACAGCAAAATGTTTACTATATTCCTTCTTTTCATTTACAACTTGTATATATATATGCGCGTGCATGTATTTACACATATGCACACCAACACGCATATGGGAATATAAACAAGAGAAAAGAACAAAGAGTAAACAAAGCTGAGGTTAATTATTACAGAAGATCTCTTAAGAAATACATATCCACCTCTTCATTTTCCTAATACATCTCCAAGTCCAAATTCATTCCTAAAACACATAAAGTAGATGATTTTGCAAAGACAGTCAGTATCTCTGAATTTCAGATGAAAAGAGGATTCAAGGAATGATTAAAGTTATTTTACTGCAGATTTTAATAATGTAGGTATCTACACACAAACTCTGTGACTAAGCCCTCACTATAGTCAATGTAAGATCTGATGAACGTAATCATTAGAGCTGAGAGTTGTTTAGTTCAGCCTAAGAACTCATCTGTACCTGATGAGCTGACTAGCTCTCTACAACCCACTAACAGTCCTGACTCCAGTCCATTTGAAGTAGCTGGTGTTAATCACAAGAGCATAGTTGTAAAGATTTAAAATATGATATAAATACGATTCTCATACCATCAGTGCACTAATATTTGGTTGGACTTCTTGTTCCGTTGAGTCAGCATCCTCAACATCAGGATGGTAAAATTCATATCAACGTACTAATAGGAGACAACATGTTGACATTATGTAATTGTGTGCAGGAGAAGATGCTGAGGAGAGGTATGAGGCTGCAGTTCAAACTTTCTCTGAAATACAGACCCATCGCCATCTTGTTATTTATCAGTGTAAGAGCCCTTTCTACCACTGAATAATAAGACATTACACTAATACCTGCTGTGGGACTAGGGAACCACACTTCTTTGCAGTTAAAAAAATATATATATATTTAATGCAAAATACAGCACATAGAACAATAGCAAATACACTCTACCTCAGCTTACCTCAGCATATCTTATAGTTTGATGGTTAACGTGAACTTCTTTTGCAGAAAAGCAAATAAAAGTAGATCCTCTGCTTCGAGAGAGATATCTTCTGCTGCACTTTCTGTGAATTCCTCTCTGGTAGCTGTTTTGAGAATTTCTCATTACTGGTCCTACTTTACCTGAGATGAGTGAAACTCACTGGCAAAAAAGAAAAGAAGGAAAAAAAAAAGTCAGTTCAAAGGCATTTCTATGTGATATTTAGATGTTGTAAGTGGTTGTCTGGTGTCTCCCTTCGACTGAAGTTCACTGTGAAGCTATTCATTTTTAGCTCTGCTACAGGAAACACAGCAGGAGCAAAGTTTATGTTCAGAGATTCCTCATGAGCAGTATATTGCCACAAACTTTCGATCATTTAAATTAAGCTTGAATGTCTCTGCTGCTCCTGACTGCAATGGTATCCCACAGAGAAAAACGCTGAAGCTTCTGTTTCAAAATTTTGACTTCTTTTTTTCAGAGAAACCCAACAAGATCTGAAGTGGGTTATGCCAGTGTGAGAAGACTTGCTAAGTAGCAAAGAAACACTGTTAACCATAAAACATTGTTTGAAGATGACAAGGAACCTCTCTGCTTATAGAATCATTTATCTCTGAAAAAAAAATGTCAAGAATTTGTGGCTTCTGATATTCTTCAATAACGTTTTAGAAGCAATATTTCTATAATAAGGGCTTCTCTTCCTTCACTCCATGGTAACAGAGTATTTCCTCTAAGGTTCGGAAGAGATTCAGGTTAATGGAAAGACAGGACTGATTTCCACAAAGCATTTCAATATATCGCGGAAGGCAAGTAACAGGAAAAGCTGTGCTGGTGATAGCTGCTTTTATCTGATGTTGGACACAAGGGAAAGCCCACAACGTAATTACAGACAGACGCCGCACGGCGGTTCCGACCGCCGCTGCGCAGGACGCGGGGGTGGCTCCGCGTCGCCGTGCGCGGTCGCGGGCCGCGGCGAGGAGCAGCACCTAGCGGGGACGGGGACGCAGAGCAGCGCTGCCAAGGAATAAACATCAGGACGGCTCATGGCTCTGCAAATTAGCAGGAAACTAGGACAGGGAAGCCACGTCTGTTGGCTTTGGTTTTGTTGAGTTGTTGTTTTACTTTCAAGACAGGATTTTCTAGAGGTCAAAGACTGTTAAAAATGATTACTGGAGTATATAAAAAGATTTTATCTTTCCTTGGAAGGTCCATGTGCTAACAGGATAAGGCTGATGATTTCTCCCCAAGAAATGTTACTGTCATTGTGATCTTAGAATTCCTAGCAAGACATATTTTAAAGCCCATTAAAAATAGTAACTGTGGCTGTAGAGAGAGTCATTACAGGCATCAGGCTGAAGCCATGACTGGAACCATGAATAACCCATGGCAGTATTAGACTTGCTCTCTTTCAATCATTTAACAATATTGAATTTAAACCAGAAGGAGATAGGAAGGGAGGAAGGGAGGAAGGAAAAAAAGGGAAGTGGGGAAGGGAAAAAAAAAAACCTAAAAAAAAAGAGAAAATAAAGAGAAAAAAAAAGAAGGAAAAAGGGAAGAAGGAAAAAGGAAAAGGAAAAAAGTTGTAGTTTATAATAGGAATTAGTAATGACATCTTGGAAACTTCTAAAATGCTGCAATAATGAGTAAGAAGTATACTAGTCTGAGATAGTCTTATCTATATCTCCAGTGAAAGTAGATAGAGGAAGCAGGCAAGGGGATGCTACACTAGTTGAGCATCCCTGGAACTTGTCTTTCATAGAAATGTATGTGAGAATGTGGAAGAACTACAGTACAAAAGAAAGAAAGAAAGAACTTGGGAAATTAATCAAAACGGTCATAATTACAGTGTGGTTCTGATTGTAGAAACGTGGAGTTAGAAAAACATTTGTGTCCTTGCCCTGTCCCAAACCGCTTTACAGTTTTCTTCTAGTAAATAAGAGGAAGGAAATCAGTCTTTCTATCAGGCACAGCTATGGGACATGCAGTTTTTCATATACATTAAAAACAATTTTTTGTTCATATTTTAGACTTTTGAATTTATAACCATAAGATGAAAATATCCAGTGGTTTCCTGTCATGTTTCTTAGTGCAAGTCACATGTCTGCAATTGCTAATACAAAAGAGAATCTTATTCAAGGGGAATAGTAATTGTGTTTAGGCAAATATATGCACATACACAACAGATTACAATGAATGAATCCTATGCAAAGTTCAAGTTTTTTAATTGTGACTCCTATGAAAATAGTGTGAATACCAGTAGAACTGTTTTCTTTCATAGCTGTAGTCATATTTTCCTCTCTTTTCCTTAGTGTAAATGCTCTTCAAGTGTGAAAAAGAGAGTTGAAAAATGTATGACTCTATGTACAGAGCACTGGGAAGAAATTGGTAGTATTTCACAACTCCTCATTTCAGGGCAATGCAATCCTGTAGCTGGCATGGGGACTAGTCCAGCCACAGACTGTTTTTGTCTGGCTTGCTGCCATCTTTCAGTGGAGACAGAGAAAGGATGCAAAGACCATAGGTGTTTTCTTCACAGCCAAAATCATCCTTTCAGGCCTGCAGTTTGCTCAACACAGAAAACCTGAGCAAACTTTGTGAGAAAACCTCCACCAAATGAGTAGTAGAGATACCCAAAGAGAGGGGAGAAGATATTAAATACGCCATGCCTGTGGCCCTTCCCTGAGCAGCCAGGATATGCTGTCAACACAAGTACTACAGTTACGTCCACATTAGCAATCTAATTTGTGAATGGACTTTCAAACCAAATCTCCTCTTCATACTCCTTGCTGTTTTACTTACAGTGGGGAGAGGTCTTCAAGTATGCAAACTGAGTTCCTTTGGATTAAACTAAACTGGGAGATATGCTACAGGACCATTGCTATCACACTCCAACTACTAATGGACCTGATCTTCAGAATGAACTAGAGCTACTGTGAGGTAAAAGCCTCAGAAATGCATTCAGGTTTGGCACGAGATACTCAACACCACCAGTTTTTTTATATGCATCTTCTCATAGAATCATAGAAACACTAGGTTGGAAAGGACTATGAGATCATCTAGTCCAACTGTCCTCCTATCACAAATACTACCCAATAAACTACTAAACCACTAAACCATAGCACTACTAAAGTACTAAACATATCCACTAACTACTAAACCTTTAGCACTTCATCCAGATGCTTCTTGAACACCACCAGGGACAGTGACTCTACCACCTCTGTGGGCAGGCCGTTCCAGTGCCTGACCACTCTTTCGGAGAAGTTTTTCCTTATATCTAACCTGTATCTCCCCTGACAGGGAGATTCTCCTCTTGCCCCAAACTACTTGTTAATACAGACATATCCTATCCTGGCTGCAGGGCAAATAGTCCCAAAACAACCATCTATGTGACAAGGCTGGAACAACCTAGAGAGAAGAATTAGAACTATGTGTGCTGCTAAGGAGTTTCTTTGTCTTGACGAAGACTGATGATATCTTTGTTCTTGGTGTGACCATCAGCTAGTACCAAATATCAGGCAGAAAATCCCAGCCACATCCTCAGACTCTTTACTATGTAATAGCTGTCATGGGCTTTCATGGAGCATTTATGTTCCTTTATGGATAGGAGGGGAATATGGTGAGCAACATAATAGCAGAGATTTATTGCATTAGCTTCTTCCAACACTGGCGTGACACCCTCTGGTATTTCCTAAGAGCAGCGTCATCAGAAAGAGTCTCTTGTCACTAAAAGGAGAATCAATTTTGTCTTCTTTTCTGTGCTGAACATGCCTCTGATACTTTTTAATGCATGTAGGTCACTCTGAAAGTAATGCCTCCTATTTATTTCCATGGAAACTACAACAGATACAAACAGCACAATAACACCATTTGATAGAGAAAATTCTCAGCTACAAAATAGTCTCTTTCAACATGGTCACCACCATTAGCTATGCATTTCCACCAGAGATGAGCCTGCATGCCGTGCTTGTAAAAATTTACACCAGTGGAGATGACCCACTGTCATCAACGACTCGTGAATTCTTTGAACTCCAGCTTTCTCTTAAGGAGCAGATAGGTGTGTTTATGGGTCTCATCTGCAGGTTTGGCTATAGAGTGTCTGTTTCCAAATAGATGCCCAGATTTCAATGCAATTTGAAAAGCAATTTCCACGAGACAATGTAAGATATAGAATTTATCACAATCTATCTTTGTGGAAAAATTCAGGAACAGAAATCTTCTGAATTCAATCTGCTTTATGTTGTTCTTGGCAAACTTCAAATACACACACACACACATATACACTTGATCTAAATTCTCACTCTAAAAATAACACACAATAAGGTCTCATTTGCCTCCTGCCTGCACCTTTTTGTAGGTCCTAAAATATCAAGGCATTAAACTAACTCTGACAGCAGGACAAATCCCATTTATGTTTGACAAGCATGGCCTAAATCATTACTAACTAAGAATCTGCTTACAAGGAAAATTTGGTGCGGTTTCACACTAGAAACTGTCATATAAATAGCTCATCTTTTTGAGTCTAGTCTCATTCTGAAGTCTTGAGTATCAGAGCTTTCCCATGAAGGAGGTCCCACGGCATAATAGTTTATTAACTGCAAACATTTTTCTTCTATTAAAACAATCCACACAATTAACTTACAGATATCCCTTAACTTTCTATAGCAACATAATGCTTCCATAGGCATGAACTTTTCCTTTCCTAACATATCACAGCAGTAAATGTTTCTCATTAAATATTGCATGTATTAGAAGCAGAGCTAGAGGAGAAGTGGGGAAAACTAGATGCTTGCTAAAGGCAAGTTATCTCACACTTAACCTGTATCTCAACGTAGCAGAGCTAAAGATGTTCATTGGATAGCCTTGAGGATCAGCTATCTACTTATTTTTCTGACTTACAGTAGTTCAGTTTGTTATATAGGGATAACACTGATTTACACTATCAGGAGGAAGTTAGTCCTGTACATACTTTAGGGAAAAAAATCCATCCATGGTGAGGAAAGAAAATGATTTTTTCTTGAATGGGTACATAAGTACAAGAAAGTGCTCCAGAGACAACTACCTGAAGTAGTCTCCAGCATATAGAGATTAAAAAAAAAAAATTAAAACGCAGCAACCCATGTGTATTCCAACCATTGGAATGGAGTCTGAAGTGACAATTAGCCTGTTCAAAAGAGCTAAACAGCATTATTCAACTGTTTGCCTCAAGAATATCTTATTTATCTTTGAGCTTTCTTTTACATTTAATTTTATCATACAAAGAGTATAAAATATATGTCTAAACAGAAGCATCATGATGTGTCACAGACATAGCAATTTAGAAATTTAGAGGACCGTCTGGATGGGATCAGAGAGATCTGGCTTCCAGATCAGATTTAAGCAAGCAATGAAATCTTGTCATATAATGTCTAATGAGTTCTCTTGCCTTCTGTAGTTGGAAAATGTTAATATTGAAATCTCAGACATAATTCCTCAGGAAGAGAAATGTCATGCAGAGTGTTGGCATTCTCTGGTATAGTGACGTCACTGCTGGATGGATCATTCTTGGCAGATATTGTTTACTTTGTACATCATAACAAATTGGAGCATTGAAACTTCTGGTATATTACATCCAACTCTCTGTTTTCTTCTTCTAATGTATGTTCTTTTCTTCAAGCATAAGCTTGGTATACATCTCAAAACAAATCATAAATCTATGTTAAGAATTACCATGGTTTTTAGTAATATAGAAGGAAAATGAGGAAAAGACATGAAAAAGTCTGGTTTGTTTCTGTGTCTTTACAAAATACTTTTGACAAGAAATATACCAGCCAGACCAGTTTCCTTTGATGATGAGTGCAATATGCAGAATACAATGGCTCCATGACTCTTTCTGTATGAAACAAATCAGTTGGGCCAAGCAAGACCAGCTGCCACAGATCCAAATCCAGCTATCAGTATGGCACATCCTGGCAACATTGGGGTGAGATGTGGAAATGTAACAAACTCTTTTGCATGCTGGTTCCTATGCAAAAGGATATAAGTGCTCTGGCAGAAACCACAGCATTGTCTGAGTTAGCTGGTGATCTAGCTGATCAGCAGATCATATACGTAGGTCACTCCAGAAGTAAAACCTCCTATTTATTTCCATGGAAACTGTGACAGATATAAATTATATACTAACACTATTTGATAGAGCAAATTCTCAGCTACAAAGCACTCTTTTTCTACATAGTCACCGCCATTAGCTGATTCACACGGATAAGCTGATCAAGACTCTCTTTGTTTTGTGGTGTGACAGTTGTGCATGGCCATCTGGAACGTGGCTTGTATTTCACGTTGCTGTCACCACTGCTGAAATGCACCACCGCTGCCTCACTGTGCTCATGTCCGCTCTTCAGTCTCCATAAACGTTCAGCAAGCATCAATGAATGTCAATGGGTGCCGTTTTTTCTGCATGGAGGAATTCAATTCCACCCTTTTGCTCCATGCACTTCCATGTTAGACGCCATTGTGTCAGACTGCACCTCTGCTGCCATCTGTCGCATGGCAACAAAATGTTGGTGGAAAGGTTCAGCCTCTACTGCCGTACCACAAACATCTGCCTCTGACATGCTGGGCCAAAATAATAAAATAGGAGGCATTACTCTCAGAGCAGCCCTCATATATGTAGATGTGGTCTTTATAATTTTAATTACAGTATAAGAACTATAATTCAGTAAGAATTAAAAAGAATTTATAAAACTGTGAGAAAAGCAGTTTCCTGCTTTTCCCAAAAGCTGTTTCTGAACAAAGTGAATGATGCTCATGCTGTCACTTTTTTTTTTGTTTCAGTATGATTCATCTGAGCAGGATACATAGGATTTATCTACAGTCAAGACTCTATTAACATAATCTCAGTCAAATGAGTAACCTTAATTCTTGCATCAACATTGGTAATATACACTCCCTACAGATATGACTGTGCTGATCATCAAACTGTTATATGCATGTCAAAAAAGTACCCTGTTACAAAGCAAAGAGATTTGTTTTACATCGTGTTCGTGAGCGATAGTATATATGTATAGAGAATAATTTGATACCAAAATGAATCCAAGTCCAAGATCCTCTATATAGACTAAGATTTCTTTTGGTGAAATATAGGAGAGTGCTGGGAAAAGACAGGGAATGGAAATCTAGAGCTGAGAATTTTAAGTGAAATACAAAAAGGTTTTGAGCCAGTAACATTTGGTGGGTCAATCTCAGAAACCAAATAACCAAACATCCAAGTAGTACAGAGTAATCTTGCTTGAAAACTGAACTATAAAGGCAGAAAAGGAGGAAGTGAGTCTTGGTAGTTTTCTGGATAAATGTTTCATTTTTATTCCTTTTCCCAAATTCTGTCTCCATTTAAGTTGTTTTGTTAAAAGAACCAAACAATCTTTTTCTCCTTGACCTTCCAAGGTTAAAGTAGCCAGCTTGCCAGAGTTCCTGGTAAATCACAGGACTGTAACCTTCTGGCTAAGCAGACTGGCTAATTAGTTCGAAGAGGCCAAAATAGATACTTATGGCTATAAATGAGTATGCAGTGAAGTACAATAATTAAGGTTACTTATTTTGGTGCAAGAATTCTGACTGAATTTATCTAAACATTCTGAAACTGTCATGAACAGTGGTTCTGTAGTTAACTGATTATTAAATATGCAACTGAAAATTCAAAGCCCAAATTCAATTGCTGAATTAAAATAAAGAGGAAATTTAATTTTACATTAAGGATCGAGTTCCATGCAGCTTTGACCGTGCAGTTGCCTTCAATTTATTTATAGTTCAGTAAGTGCATATGAACTATTTAAATACCTTTTGATTGCAAACTTGTTTATATAAGCTTTTATTTCAAAGGGATTTTGGGTTTTCCTATGACAAGAAAGGCAGGAACAGTAGAGTTGGAACAGTAAGCAAGCCTTAGTGGGATCAAAGCATTAAGCATTCTCTGTGTCTCTACGGTTACTGTTAATAGTTTGAGCTACTGCAGTCACAGAACAGATTGTATAATTACCTGCTTTGTGGGGTACTTCCAGTATGTTATCATGTTAACAAACTTGTGCATGTATAAACATCAAAAGATAAGTTTCAGAAAATATGACATTAGCAATAAGACTACGTCACGATATTTGAAATATTTGCAACAGTTGATGACAAATTCCAAAATGTTACAGAAAAAATCATTTTCAAGGTCTGGTCTGACTGCATATCTGTAAAATTTGCAGGATTTCCTACAGAGTAAACCCTCACTTTACATGACAAACAATCTATTCCCATAGAATCATAGAGCAGCTTAGTTTGGAAGGGACCTTAAAGATCATCTAGTTCCAACCCCACTGTTGTGGGCAGTGTTGCCAACCCCTGGATCAGGCTGCCCAGGGCCCCATCCAACCTCACCCTGAACACCTCCAGGGATGGGGCATCCACAGCTTCTCTGGGCAGCCTGTGCCAGTGCCTCACAAACTTTTTGGTAAAAAATTTCCTCCTCACACCTAAATCTCTACTCTTTCAGTTTAAAGTCATTCCCCCTTGACTTATCACTATTAAACCATGTAGAAAGTTAGGCACCCTCCTGTTTTTAAGCTCCCTTCAAGTACTGTAAGGCTGCAATGAGATCTCCTTGGAGCATTCTCTTCTCCAGACTGAATAAGCCCAGCTCCCTCAGCATTTCCTCATAGGAAAGGTTCTCCAGCCCTCTGATAATCTTTGCGGCCCTTTTCTGGACCCACTCCAACAGCTCCACATCCTTCCTGTACTGGGGGCCCCAGATCTGGATGCAGTACTCCAGATGGGGCCTTACAAGGGCAGCGTAGAGGGGGACAGTCACCTCCCTCTCCCTGCTGGCCACCCCTTTTTTGATGCAGCCCAGGACAGAGTTGGCCTTCCAGTCTGCAAGTGCACACTCGTCTCATGTCCAGCTTTTCATCTACCAGGATCCTCAAGTTCTTCTCTGCAAGGCTGCTCTCGAGAAGTTCTTCTCCCAGTCTGTATTCATATGTGGGATTGTCCTTGGCCTTTGTTATACCTCATTAGTTTCCTGTGGGCCCACTTTTCAAGCCTGTCCAGGTCCCTCTGGATGGCATCTCTTCCTTCTATTGTGTCAACTGTACCCCTCAGCTTGGTGCCATCAGCAAACTTGCTGAGGGTACATTCAATCTCAGTGTCTATTTCATTGATAAAGATGCTGAAAAGCACTAGTCCCAAGATGGATCCCTGGAGGACAACAGTCATGACTGGCCTCCACTTTCCTGTTCCTGCATCTTTAAAAACTTGGTTGAATACAAAAATAAATGAAAATTTATTTGGACTCACATATGACTGTTGTGGGGATTATTTAATTATGAAAAAAAGTGCCAGTCTAGGTTTAATCTGCATTTTAACATGCTCAGCATACCTAATGCTTTTTTTGTGCAATTGCAGATCAATACTATGAAATCAGGAATAAAAGTTCAGTTTTATCTTATTTTAAAGTGTGCTGATTTTCTTTATAGCGTATTAAAATAATTCAAGAAATGTGGCTTTGCTTTTTGAATGTAAAGTGATTGCTGTGATGCTTTAGACAAAATGTAATTCTTGTTTCAAGTTGTAACATTTGTTTATGAATTATAGCAGATAAGTATCTGTTTTCCAAATCCTCAGCCTAATATTTCAGAACAAGTTATTTTTTTATAAAACCTCACAACACTCTAAGGTAAGTAGCTACTGCAAAACTTATTCCAACATCTGTTTAAATGGAGAAATGGTGTTTGTCCATTGTATTAGACATTCTTGCATTTGACTATGAGTTAAACAGGCTAAGTTAGATTCTTATAGTTTATCAGTGAAGAAGATATGTGAGAAGTAAACAGAACACTTTGGTTATGTTACTATTCTATACAGTAATACAGACAGCACTGACAGTTTCCAAACAGACAGTTGTGTCTTTTAGAAAAGATGGAATTCTTCTAACTGTTCAAAAATACATAATGAGATCAGGCTGAGTAGTTCAGTAAAGTTTCAAAGGCAGAAATGACCTACTTGTACAATAAGAAATACCAGAAGATCCAATTATTGCATGGTAAAGAAAGCTTTTTCTCACCTCTGGGATATACAGAAATCATCCCAGATGGAAGAACTCAACTGAAGTAGGGTAAACAAGTACAGTCTGAACAGTTGTGATTGGAAACTTCCTGTGAAATTGTTGGATCTGTAGAAGTTAGACAGTTCATATTGTCAACGTTATTCTACCAATATTTGTTATTTTATGTCTACTTTTTCATGGGTAGATATTACCAGTATGTACTCACAAAGGAATTATTTCAAGATCTTATTGATTTTTGTGGAAATATCTAGTTTGATTTGTTGTTACTTCACCCAAAAAGAAAGAATTGAAATATCAGGCTTTGTTGAGGAACTCAATGACTGTTTCTTAGCTCCATTTCCTTCTACAGCCATGCTCACTTCCATACTTCTGTTGAAAGATCATTAGATGCTTCTTCCTGTTAGACTGTGCATATCCCTAATTATACAAAATGGCAAGCATTTTGAGAGCCTGATGCTAACCAAAAGACCTGGATTCAATAGCTTAGATGAAGGTATCTAAACTACCAACTGTTCCTTTGACCTGCCAGCTTCTGCTAAATTTTTGTGTCCGATGCTTATTTTGCCTTGTGTTTATCCTACAGGGCTCTATGAACACTATCCAACCAATGCAGAACCAGAATGCTGTGATGTCAGATGGGGACTATTATCAGATCATCAATCCAAAGGGACTATAAAAACAAGTGGCTCAACAATGTGTCATAGGACATCGCTCACAGTTTCATCAGCATCAAGACTGTGTAACAGCAGACTTAAACTGTGTGTTCTCGTATTAATTCTATTACATACAGTACTTACAGTCTCAGCAGCACAGAACTCAACAGGATTGGGCTTTGGAGGCATAACGACTTTGGAAGATAATTCAACCAATGAGGAATAACAAAAAGATTCATCTCATGTGACAGTCTACACAAGAGGCCCAAGTGACTACAGTCAAATGTAAAAATGACTGAGTGCTTTACCCTCAGATCTCTTCTTGAACGACCTTTTGGGTAAAATGAAAAGAATGGGCCACTACCCAAACAACAAGAACACAAGAACACAGCTTTTTATTGACTAAAAGGCTGTGTGGTGACTTAAATTTCTCACACCATTTTATACACTGTGTTTTAATGTTTGGAGTTTCTTTTTTGTTTGTTTTTTGCACTTGTTAATACAGGATTTTATTTTTGGGACGGTTTCTCAAAGCTAAATTAAGTCTTTTCTCTGTCGATATATTTCTAGTCATTGTGTGTGTTCATCTGATAGCTCTGTCTTTTATGTCCTGTCAGTTTCTATTAGAGGAATGACTGCTATGATTCCGTGACATAGCAAAAATGAAAAAAAAAAGAAAAAAAGAAAAAAAGAAAAAAAAAGAAAAAATCAAAAAAGAAAAAATACACAAAAAAGAAGAACAAAACATAATGATTTAAAACTTAGTAAAAAAATCACAAAAAAAAAAAAAGAAAAAAGAAGAAAAAACAAACAAACAAACCTAACTGTCCTCTTACCCATGGGAACCATCCATCTCCTTTCCCCTCCCCATCTCAGACAACATGCACTTGCTTCTGTCTGTGTAATCACAATGAATGGGTACACGATTCTAGTGTGCCTCTGCCACTGTTGCACAAACCCGTTGACTGAGCAAATCCAAAAGGAGCATGAAGGGGGTTCCTTTTAGCTGAACATATAAGTGCTCTCCTTACAAGGTGGGATCGGACAGTTAAAAATATAAAGAAATATATAACAAACTGTTGCTTCGATACCCGTTTTGAAAAAGTCCAGTCCTTTCTCACTGGTCAGTTGAACAGGAGCAGCCTTTTTTAGATATGCTATGTAAAACCAGTTATGCTCAGCAAGTTGAAGAGTTGGGGAGCCTTCATATTGGAGGTGAAGGACTGGCATTCATTGTGAATTATGTTTTGAGTTCTTCTGCTGTCACATATCCAGCAGTTTTCCATAAGGAATGGGAGCAAAGAGCTTCCAAAATCTAAGTATTTTTGTCTCAAAAAAACTACACTAGAAGCCTTTGAGCGCCTAAAACACTAAGTATCTTTTTGGTTTTTATTCCATTGTTTTTCTAATATCTATATGTTGTTGAAAGTTACTCTAGTTATTAAGGGTGCACAAGAATGTGTTAGCACAGATAAAGAAATTATTTTGTTTTAACTATATAGGACAACCGTTTTCATAAATGTGCAATAAAGCAGTAAAGATATGCTAGGATATGAGTAGTCAAGAGAAAAGATTGTAATCTGATTGCTGTTTTTTCATTGCTTGGAGTGACTCATAATTTGTTTACTTTTATTTTTGTGGGAACATTTCACCTGCTGAGTGTATGAGAATTTGCTTTTTAAAAAGGCTTTTTAGAGTTTACAGTAGAATCAATGGAAGGAAAAGTTAATAAGGGCTGTTTTTAAAAACTTTACATTCCTTCCTGTTCTCTAACTACACTTGGGAAGTGCACTTTAGAGATGTTTGCTGTGTAGCGGGGAGATGAAGGAAGACTATAGGAAATGTTCTCTTAGGAAATAAAATTTAGTTATCTACTTTCTAGCTATGAAATACCCCATATTAATCTTGTAAGAACATTTAATCACTGGTGCATAACACGTTTTTGTATACACTTTATGGTCTGTTAAATTCCCAAGGAAAAAAATGGAAAGAAAACCATGATGCTTAAGCAGTTCAAGATGCACAGATTAAGTTGCAAAGACTCAAATATTTTGCAAGAATATTTGTTTTGACAGTATTTTACTGCAACATGGACTGAGGAGCCTAAAATGATCTGCGCAAATACAACAACAAAAAGCACCAGCTAATGCAAAATTCTTCAACACTGGTTTCTTTCTATAATTTCTCCCTTCCCTTCCTTACACATGCTATATTTTGTTCAATAAAACATGGTGCTTTTTAGTTATTTTATTTTCTTTTAGAGGCACAGGTATTAATTATATCGAATTGATGCAAAAAGAGTGAAAAATGCAGAAATGTAAATGAAAAAGCCTTAACTAATGGTAGAATGTAGACTTTTGAAAGGATAGAGATGTAACTGAAAAGTGATGGAGCAATAACTGGGCAGTGTTCTGGTACTGTAAACAGCTGGTGAGTCACACTACTGAGAAAGCTCTTACTAGGTGAGCTCTTGTTCAACTGACCTCTTAATTCAAGTGTACATGGTCAGTAAACAGTTTGTTATAACCTTTATCTACCTCTGCTGTGCAAAGGCCATCCAACATCCATTTCTGTGATGTTCCTCATACTTTTTGTTCACGCCATTACTCACTGTCATCTATTTTTACACTGTACCAATATACTAGCAAGTCTGGTTCATCCCAAGTGAATTGGCACATGAAGAAGAGTTATTATTTCTGTTTTGCCTCTTGGTGAATTAATGTAGAGAGTTATTTTTAAGGCATTTTCTTTCCTCTTTCCTGCTCTTCTTCATCCTTCATCCCTTATTTTTCTATAAAAACATTTTCAAGAGGTATCAGTGAAAAATATGATGCCTCCGCTGCTTGGCTACAGTCATGTGTCATACAATATGAGAGATATGAGGAAAAACAGTGACAACATCATTACATACATAAAGTAGCTGAATTACAGCTGGGCAAAAAAAAAAAGTGGGAAATAATTACAGACTTTCAATTATTACATACAACATGTAATAAATTCCTCCCCCTCTCCCCACGTGAAGTCAGTGCCTGCAGTTCAATGGTCTGTAAATTTTCTCTGTCATCTTTTTGAAGTTTGTTTCTTTAATTTTTGAAACAAAGAGTCATGTTGCCGAGGTGACTTCTGCTGGGATATATGTTGCCATTTTCACGCCAGCAGTGTGGTATACAGCTTCTCTTGATGGTACCTGGGACATCAGGAGTAGACAAAGACTCTTCTATGAAGTTAAGCAACATGTAATCATGTATGATACAAAATTTCATTCCATCCATTCCTCATTCATAATAGTTTTCCTGGCACAAATTAAGCATGCTCGATATTGTGCACATATTACTTTTTTTGCCAGAATAAATTTGCATCTTGCCACTGCTATAACTGCCATCTTGTTCCATTTCTCCTTGTACTGTATGCCTAATACATACATGATAAACAACTGGCTTAACAAGCAAGTAATACTAAAATATTTCTGCAAATGATTGATGAGAAGAAAAAGAAAAAAAATAGAACAATATTTATTTTACAATCATATGGAAGAGAGATATTTCCCATGTATTTTATCATCTTAATTTCTGCAATAGGGAAAATCCAGATTTTGTGCAATATGTTAATACTGCTAAGCCAAATGTCATATAACATAACCAGAGCTATATGTTATTCCGTATTGCATTTGCATTTGGTAATACATTATATTGACATTTTTCTTTCATTAAAGATATGGTACCTTTTTTTTTTTTTTTTTTTGAAAATATAGCAGATGAAGGCTGTCCTTCTGCACACCATAATGTAAAGACAAAAAGAATTTAAAAAGTTAGAATTATGTTTTAGTTCTGTAAATGACAAAACCGAGCCATCAGCTGCCAAAGAATCTGTGGAACAATAGATACAAACCAAACACAGGCTTTCAAGAAATTCCTTCTTGAAGGTTAAAAAAATTGTTATTCTAAATGATTAAAAGAGAAAGAATGACAGCTGTATATCAAATAGCAGAGATGGCAGGTTTCATCTGGTATGTGATGTGGCTCCTAGCTTACATAGTTATACTCTTCTATTAAAAAGTGAGGGACAAGGACACTGTCTTCTGCTCTCTCTGTATTTATTATTATAATGTCCTTTCTGTAAGCATTGCCTCCCTGCACAGAAGATATCTGCTATTTGTGAGAGCTGAAGACGGCTTATATACACGCACACAAATTCACACAATGAAACTTGTCTTAGGTGACTACTCAAAGCACAAGCAAAACTCGTCTGCCAGGTAGAGGTAGCTTAAATCAAAACCAATATATCTTAGGAAATGTCAAGATACACGTGAAAAGTCACCTAAGGAAAGAATCTGAGGGGGTCTGGCCCTCACTGCAGCCTTTGCTGCATGTGTCATTGGTGCCAAGGCCCTACAATCAGCTCTGCACAGGCAGGCTCAGAGTTCTGCTGGCTTCAGTGGGCCTAGCTACAGGTACAGGCACGCACCTAGAAAAAATTACTGTAGCACATAGGTCTACATTTGTTGTCCCATAGTCTTTACTCAGGAATTGTTTGTGGGCATAGTGCACCAAGAAAGGATCACTGGGTTCAGCCCTAGCGTAGTCTTAATAAAAGACTGACAATGGTACATTGTGGATGGTTCTGGTCTGCTATGGATGGTGCGTTGTCTACTGTTTCAATAGGCTGGTGAAAGACCGGTTTCAAAATTTTGCTAGGAACACTTCAGACAAGCTAACAAATCTCACAAATGCTTAGATGAAATTAAATAGGCTTTCTGAGGTAAAGACAGGCTCAATTGTCTGTTAGTAGCTGTCAGGAAAGTATTATTTTAGAAAAGTTTGCAAAAATAATATGTTTAGATCTAACACGATAGTTTTCACAAAATTTAGATTTTTGGATGGCAAATAGGACTGGAGCACATGTCATCTCAACTGAGAGATTTAATTTGCCAACATATTCTGCAACAACTCTGAGCAATCGCATTTACTGAACACTTCTAATTTTTCTAGCATTTTTTTGCAATTGTTAACAAGCTCTATCTGTCCCTGGAGGGAGCTTAAGGGAGGAAGAACAACTGTGGGAGATGAAACTTAAAAAATAATAATAATAATAAAAAAAAGCAGAAATAAAGTTGGGCCAACTTGGAAAATCTGTCTTCTTCAAAATATAAAGGAGTTGCAAAAAAAGATGCATATGTAGGTCTATATCTATATAGAAATAGTTATTTTTTGAGAGAGAGAGAAAAAAAGAGATGTATTCTCTGCAATTATTACAAATACAGCATACTGTAGAATAAAAAAACCAAAGGATAAGACCTATAAAATACATAGGGCAAAATTACTGTATTTATATTCCTACTATGGATTGTGAATTTCCAGGTAGCATTTCAGCAGCAGAAATATATTTTATAATATGAAAATTGAAAGGAAAAAAAAAAAGGGAGGGTGGTGGGGGTATATTGGGCAATTCCACCATTTTGGGTATCAGTAACACAGGAGGCCTTGATTATGGGCGAGTCTATTCAAAGTACTGATTATGCTTCAGTTTGAACCTCTAGAATCTGGATTATGTTCATCTCTGGGACATACACAGAATGACTTGCCCTGCTCATATCTGCAGTCTCAGCCAGTGCCCCATGACAAAGATCAGGGGATTTGGAAGTGTACTTTGAGAGAAATATGTGTGCAGAACTCCCCAGACAATTGAAAAAAGATTAAAATTATATGCAGGCTTTGTAACCAGCTCTCCAGGTATGAATGAAGATCTTACCACTAGTGTATAATTTGAAGTCCTTTTGTTATTTTCGCACCAAGGACTAGATCATCAGAAGGGACAGCAGGTTTGACAACAAATTGCTGTTGAACCTCTCTGCGGCAGTTCAAATGTTTCTGCTTCCAGATGCCCCTCCAAGTGATTTTGCCAGGACTTACTGTTCTGGAGTAGGATCAGCAGAAGGGAAGATGTGATATGCCACTCCAGTGTGAAATGAAGGGCACTTGTGAAGACAAGATTGCTGACTGGGGCATTTGCCACACAGGCACGCATACTTTTCTATTGAGTCTGTAACAGTGGGAGGAATTGAAGAAAGAAAAGAGGGACTCTCTGTCAGAGGGATAAAGCAGGCAGAAGAGAGAAACAGTGTCTTAAAATACTGCAACAAGATTTATTTAAATATCTCTTTATTTGGATAATACTGAGCATCATAGCACCAAACATGCATCTTATAACCAGTAAATATAAATTGCTGAATTAAGCAAACTGGATGAAGCATAATACTCAATAGTAGTTGATGATAGGGAATCCACTGTAGTAGACAGGGAATCCACTGAGGAAGGTGCCACCTAAGCCATTGGTCTTAGGATAGTCTTACTTGAGCCCTGCCCTCTCAGAGCTGTTCTCTGAGCATCAAGGAAGGACATATTTCAGCTGGGACTCACATTTCTGAAATGTTTGTGGGGTTTTTTTTGTTTGTTCGTTTTTGTTTGTTTTTGTTTTGTTTTCTGGATTTAGGCTCCCCCATCATCTCCTTATCATAAAATGCAGATTGAGGATGAAGTGATAACCCTGTGCAAATGGGTGAGTGCAGTGAGTGAGTTTCACCTGGATGAACATCAGTGCTCTAATCGGCAAGCTACTCTTTACTGAAAGGAAGAGACAAAAAAAAAAAAATTTCCTGCTTCTTTTCTGGTGTTGCTCCAGTGGATGCAGATTAATTAACTGTTGATTCACCCAGTAAAAATGTGCAAAGTCTGGTTACTGCACTCATTTGGCAGAGGTACTTTTTTTCCCCTCTTCTGAGGAATGTTGACAGATTATATGTTAAGCAGTCAATAACCTGGTAGCATTACATAATTTTATATCATTTATTATAATTTGCCTAGGGAATTTCAAACAGGATTTCAAACAAGTACACCTAATTCACATTTTTTTGATGGTGATGAGCATGTAGCACTATACAGGATCAAGTTCCTACATGGTATTGGTACTTAACTGTTGTCAGGTAGTAATCAACTTGCTAGGAAAACTACTGAAAAGAAAGCAGAGCAACTACATCCATTGGAAGATATCAGGCCGGTGAACAATGGGGAGAACAGTCACCAGTTGTATTTTTTACAGACAAGTAAAAACAAAGGCTTTTCTTTTCTTTCTCCCATTCCTTCCCTTCCTCCACCTTCCTGTTTCTCTGACAAGTCACTAGTCTGACCTAGATCATATATTAGCCTTAGAAGCCCTCTGAAAAATTAAATGTATTTGATAAGACGTAAAGCTGTTTTACTTTATATTTTGCTACATATGCAGAAAAAATATATTTTTTCATTAACTGAGAGATGTTGTTCTCACACCATTTTTCTATCCATCACTAGTCCACAGGTCCACTGAACTCAATGGGATTCTTGCTTTTCATTTAGATGGAACTAGGATTAATGCCATGGAGCAAAACCTGCCAGTTTCAGTGCAAGTTTTTCCATTGACTTCAAGGAAGATTTGTAAAGCCCGAAGTCCCTTTGAGCACATATAAACTCACATGGATAAGATAAGAAAATGTGAACAGCTGAAAGATTGAAGTGTTCTAGAGGTTTGTCCAAATGCTTGGTCAAATAATTAGCTGCATCTCTATGCAAAAGTCACGTTGAGCCAAAGCTCTGAGCTTTGATTTGATAGACCTTTCTTTTCCTGAAATCTAACAAGCTTCATTCAGGGTTTGAATATGCAAAAACTTACACAGGATTATACATATAAGTAGAAATATTGAAAAAAAAATATTTTAATTCCTAGAAGTGAAAATTAAATTTAAAAATTCTTATAATTGCATTTTTTATAGCTAACCCTTGACAACTTATTTATGTAGTTCTTTAGAAGCTGCTTGGTTTTATTTATTTGTTTTCCTTTGTTTTGTTCAAAACCAGATTTTTGGCCTTTTTAAGATTCATATTGAACTATGCAGCTGCAAATTACATGCTTATGTTAACAGATTTGCAATTAAAATTATTCTACTCTTTTGTTATTCCCAAATTGTATGAACAGAAATCTCAAGTTAAAAGCAAATTTAATTAACTGTGTTTAATATTGTTTCCTTTTTCTTTTCCTTCTTTTCCTTTTTTTCTTTTTTTCTTTCTTCAAAGTTAAGGACTGGATTTTATTTCAAATGGGCTAAACTGGCATCAGTGTTTTTTAACTATACAGAATGTCCTATGATTCTTAGCATTGAAAAGAGGGCTAAGTGGTCCTGTCAGAACGAAAAAAAAAAAAAGCTGTAAATTGTAATAATATATTAAATATTGTATTATTATAGCAACTTTAGTTAAGCAACTAATACTATCTTTAATTTTTTACAGAGAACTTTGATGAAATAATTTATTACAATGACTCACAGAAAAACTTGTTTTCAAAATGACAGGAGAAACTGTTGAAGATTGTGAAAAAATACTAAAAATAATGCTCTACTAAGAATAAATTTAAAGATGCAAACAGTGAGTCTGACTCTTTGGGTACTAAGGACTTCTGAATAAAATGAAACCCAAGGCATTGGGGGGACAAAAATTTTAAATAATTAACATACCTAAGCAACTTTTTTTCCTCAAAAGAAAAACAAACACACACATATGCACACACAAAACCCAGTGAAGAAAAGAAACAGAATTTGTGTTCCATCCCTAACTACAGCTACCTATTTCATAAAATACTTCTGACAAAATATAAAGATTGAGGTAATTTCCACATCTTCCACTGATTTTCCAGATGATACTGTATAACATAACAGCTGTTCATGTCAGATTAGTTACAGAGGGAATAAAATTAAATGAAATGGATAATGATGCCCACAAAAGAAAAGCGTTCAGATTTTAGGTCATGTATATGTCAAATTTCAGTGGTATGAAATATGAAAAAAACATTTTTTTATTACTTACGGGACATTCAGTTGTTTACATCAAAGATCCAAAGGAAAAAGTGGAATTAGGTATTTGTTTGTGTGCTCGTACAAGGATTTTTTATTCTCAAAAGGGATGTACAACAGGTCAAAGAGGTAAGTAAAGAGACATTTACAAGTTAGATTTCAAATGTTTCAGGAATTATTTTGGATGACAGTAAATGATGGCAAGACATCTGTGGAAATCAACACCGACCCTTCCTGATAAGACGAACAGTGAAGTTGGCATAAGGCACTGAGGCAAACAACTGGTGAAAATTAAAACTTATGTGTAGCAACTGAAGCTATAACTATGATTAAGAAATAAGCTAGAAACCTCAGTTTCCCAGCAGTCTGGTACCTATAGAAATGAAATCTCTATTCACACTTTGACAGCCACCCACCTTTTTGAACTATCTGCCTGCTCACACAGGTAAATGCATACAGTACATGAAGTCCACAGTGACTGTTTTATTTCAATATAGTTCTATTACAAACTCACTTGCATGTAAAAATGCTCTGAAGCCAGAATTTCCCTAGCATGAATAGCTTCAGGCATTGTGAATGAAAGTAATTTCACTCACTCAGTAGATTAAAATCAGTGGATCAGCAGTGCAGATACATCATTAGGCCTTCTGATTCTAAGGAGAGGTGAGGCCTAGACCTCATTTGAAACCTGTGCTAAAATTCTCCCCGGCTGCAACAAGAGCAAGTTCTCATTTTATGATGTCTCATCAGACAAAAAGTGAATGCAAGCTAAGCATGGCTCTTATTTTAAATTCCAGAATATAGAAATATTTTCTTTTTCCTTATTCATATGAAGATGAGAAGAAGTAAATAAGGATTGTGTAAATCAAAATGAAAATCTTTAAGCTCTCGACATACATATAATACTATTTCAATAACCCTGGCCTTTTTGGTTTCTTTCTTTCTTTTTTTTTTTTTTTAACATATTTTCCTTCTATTTAGGTCTCATTTGTTCCACTTTCCTTAATAAAGCTGCATGAGACTACACTAGCCTAAAAGTGACAAACTATGTTCTTCGAGATTAAATGCATTTACCACACCTACCAGGTAAAGACATTTTCAACCACGTATTCATTACTTCTAGTTGCTTGGCTTATCCAGTCCTCCTCCATGCCTTCTTGCTTTCTGCTGCCTCCTGCTTAATATCTACTGAGCACTCTTAGAATCCCTTATGTTTCCAGAACAGAAATGCATAGAACCATGTCAGATGCTTAATGCCTTCATCTCAATATAATTTTTATATAACAGTCATTTCATAAAATTTATCAGGCAAGTTTTGCCATCAGGACAATTAAACCTAAGTAAGATGCATAATTAGCCATTTAAATTTGGCTGTTCCTCAGATTCATCGGAGAGGTCTTGGCTTCCTTGGGAGATTTTTGAAAGCTACCAAGAGCAAAGCTGTACTCCACCTTTCATGTCCTCCTAAGAGGAGAATCAATTCTTCCTGATTATGGAGATATATATATATATTATATATATATACATTTTAAAGGCTTTTATTAAGTGTAGGCTTTCACCCCCAGTAAAGAAAACAGGTACTCTAAGAAAGCTTAAATTCAGAAGAAAATAAAGATTTCAGAAACAGATAAAACTGAAGCTACAGCTGAATCTAGTACAGTGATATATTTTGACATACTAGAAGAGCTACTAGGAATAGACACACAGTCCTTTAATTTAATGCTGTAATTTATGTAGCAATGAAAAAGCAATTGGAAACTTGTGTGGGGCAGTGGTAGTCTAGTATGTGAGAACAAAATTAAAACTGGCAAATCAAATTTCCTGGACAAACCAAGAGCTGATTGAAAAAAAAATTAGGGTTTTTTAGTCATTATGAAAATTATTCATAATTTTGAAGGGTTTATTTTTTTCTCATGATTTTATAAATATTCTTTTCCATGACTACTCTGGGAAATCAATTCCCAGAATGAGATCGATACTTTTTTCTTTGATAATAAACTGCTCTGATACTATATTCCTTATTAAAAAAAAAAGTACCCTGCTTATTAGCTTAACAAATATAATTCATGTTACATCTCTGCAGAAAATTAGTGAAGATGCTAGTATATTAGCATCATTTTCTAAACCAGCAAGAAATTCATATCTGGAAAAATAAAACAAACCAAAGCAAACAAAAAAAGCACTAGTTGAAGAACACAGCAAAGATATTTTAGTGCTACAGTATGAAGCGGTTGCAGCCATTAGCAAGAAGTTGTAACAAACTTACTTTTCAATGGTCCAAATGACACAATATGGGAAATAAACATTTATTGTCAAAATTAACTTTATTATATATGTCATTATAGTCACAAAGGGAAAAATCATTTTCAACTTCAAATCAGATATGTCTTTTATATGAGTCAATGGAGCTCTGTGCATTCCTATTTTATCAAAATACAAATAATTATATATTTTTTCAAGAGTTCTTGTAATTGCAAAGGCATAAAAAGATTGATATCTTCATACAGAGCTGTAAAAATCAGCCTTGCAAAGCAGATGTATATGAAGCATTTTATTCAAATACCAAACAATTGGAAATAACAGATGATACATGAAAAACAAATCACCATCAGTTTAAACTCTCAGGATTTAAAAAACTGGAAGTTCCTCTTATGTTTCAAGGCAATGGAAGGAAACTGCCTCCATGGCTGCTTTGGTGATGAAGCATCCTTAGAGCTAAAATTCTCCAGGTCCTAAATCCAATTGCACACTCACTCCTACCCGTTTTGACAGAACACAGTAGGGTTAAATTCGTTCTCACTTCTATGCAATAAACCATTCTGGAACTTTTTGCCCTTATAATCACAGTATTTCATTCTTGGCTTCATTATTATTTTGAATTTCTATCTGTTGGTGTAGGCGGTCTAATAGTCTCTAGGGGCTGGAATACTGAGCAGGAAGCTTTCCAGAGTCTATTCTTTTGGTGGTTTTTGGTGGTGGTGGTTTGGTTTTTTGATTGTTTGTTTGTTCTGATTTACATATTACATGAGATTTTATGTATATTTATAGTGTATCTTCCAGGAGCACAGAATTTGAGACAGAAGTTACCTATGGGAAAACATGGAAAATATGACATCTTCATGTTTCTTCATTTTCAGCCAGACCATTAAGCTCATCTGTAACATCAATGTCTCTTGCTTTTGAACTTACCTAATACTATGTTGAAAGCAAAGACAAACAAGACACTAATGTTCCTTAGGGTCTGAAGGACCCTAAGCATTTAGAAGCATTTGGAAATTTGGAACTAACTTTCTCTGCAAGGTCTTATATTGTGGGTATTCAAAACAAAGACCTAGAACAGAACAACCTCCTCTTCTCTGATCTAGTAATCAAAATTCCCATTCAGGTGTTGAAGTTGTGTCTCATTTATAATTCAGATCTCATTTCACTCCTTAATAGATGTAGCTGAAGTGTCAAAATTTAAAAAGGGAGAAATGCCTTTCTATCCTAAATACTATGCATGAATAAGTCCATAATAAGCATAATGGATTAAATACACAAATAAATTCAATGCAACTTGAGGCTTGCAGTGCCTAGCTGACATCTCCTACCAGTTCTACTGAAAATCTACAACTGTGAGTTACGTAAACAGGCTGTATAAAACCTATGATTAAATAAAGTTCTTCATGAAATAGAAAAATTCTCATAAAATATTAAGCTGGGAACAGGAAATGCAAACCTTCTATGTTCTCCAAACCCTTGACAACTCCATATTTGTTTCCTCCCCAGGAAGTGGACACCATTTTCAATGCTAGAGGAAGAATATGTGCAAGAATAACAAAAGTAATTCCTCTACTTATGTGAGATATCCCAGCTTTTTCTTCAAATGTCCTGGGATGGAATTGAAATGAGGGAGAGAAGATTTAGTAACCTTTATTATGTAATTCCTTTCTCTTTCTCTTCTTCTTTCATCTTGCCCTTTTTGTGTTAGTGCACACACTCATACTTCTGTCATGTATGTAGCATGTGGGTGATGGTGTTTCAATTTCTTCCTCTGACTGAGATCTGCATTCTTCATGTGACCGCATTCACTTTCAGGCTAAAGAGAGCAGGTCTCTTTAACATATTGTTACCAAGTGCGGCACAATTTCAGTTCAAAATTTATGATGACTGAAAAGGAGAGCCTGAAAACAAGAATGAATAGTCTAGAGAGCAGATAAATTTGCTTCCTTCATATCCTATTCTCCCCCAAGACTCAGTTCCTTGCTGTAACACATTTCACATCATCTGTCACATTCAGGGAATTCATGACTCATTACCTCCCCTTTCTGAAATGTGATTCTCCAGAGATATGCCTGCGCAGGAAACCTGGCTTGAAGAAAAAAAGGCAGACTCAGACCTTCCACCCACCATAAGGCACAGAATTTCCAAGTTTTTCTTTTGCATTCACAACTCTTTATCATTAAAATACTTAAAAGTAATAATAATAATGGGGAAAAAAACATTTTCTAAGCAGACTAAGAAGCATCAATGGACGAGGGAAGAGCCACTGATGTCATCTATCTGGATTTCAGCAAAGCGTTTGACACATTCCCCCACAACATTCTTCTCTCCAAACTGGAAAGATATGGATTTGATGGGTGCACCGTTCGATGCACGAGGAACTGGCTGCAGGATTGAATCCAGAGGGTGGTGGTCAATGGCACAATGTCTGGATGGAGGTTGGTGACAAGTGGTGTTCCTCAAGGGTCAGTGCTGGGACCATTACTCTCCAGTAGCTTCATCAATGATATCGACAGTGAGACTGAGTGCACCCTCAGCAAGTCTGCAGATGATACCAAGCCGTGTGGTGTAGCTGACATGCCTGAGGGACGGGATGCTATCCAAAGAGACCTAGACAGGCTTGAGCAGTGGGCCCAGGAGAACCTCATGAGGTTCGACGAATCCAAATGCAAGGTCTTGCACCTTGTCCTTGGCAACCCTCGCTATCAGTACAAGCTGGGGCATGAAAGGATAGAGCATAGCCCTGCTGAAAAGGACTTGGAAGTACTGGAGGATGGGAAGCTGGACATGAGCCAGCAACGTGCCCTCGTAGCCCAAAAAGCAAACCACATCCTGAGCTGCATTGAAAGAAGTGTGGTCGAGGGAGGTGATCCTGCCCCTTTGCTCTGTGCTGGTGAGACCTCACTTGGAGTACTGCGTCCAGATGTGGAGTCCTCAGCACAGGAGAGACATGGGCCTGTCTGAGTGTGTCCAGAGGAGGGCCAAAAAATGGTCCAAGAGATGAAGCAGCTCCCCTATGAGGACAGGCTGAGAGAGCTGGGGCTGTTCAGCCTAGGGAAGAGAAGGCTCCGAGGTGACCTGACAGTGGCCTTTCAGTGTCTAAAAGGGAGCTACAAGAAAGAAGGGGACAGACTCATTAGCAGGGCCTGTGGGGATAGGACAAGGGGAAATGGTTTCAAACAAAAAGAGAGGAGATTTAGGCTGAATTTAAGGAAAAAGTTTTTTCACAGCAAGGGTGGTGAAGCCCTGGAACAGGTTGCCCAGAGAGGTGTGGTGGAAGCCTCATCCCTGGAGACATTCAAGGTCAGGCTGGACTGGGCTCTGAGCAACCTGATCTAGCTGTAGATGTCCCTGTACATTGCAGGCGACTTGGACTAGATGGCCTTTAAAGGTCCCCTCCAACTCTAAGGATTCTATGATTCCATGAATTTAATCTTCTGCTAGCTAAAGTACTGTTTGCCTGTTATTTGAAACAGTTGTGCCTTTGCAAGTGACTTAATGCAATTTCCTTTAGTTTTCCATTACAGTAAGCCTGAAAAGTCAGTGATATCGGGCTTCGCATAAATCAGAATGGAAATTTGTAACCCGGCAAGGAATGAACTTTGTGTAGTTTCAGTAATGTTAATGATTATAAACAAGTTTCACTCCAAACAAATTCCAGCTCTTAAGGAAAAAATTGCCCAATCTGTCCACTGAGACTAACAGTTACTGAGATAAAGGGCTTCTTTAGCCTGCCATATCACATCCTTCTCTGGAATCAGCTATATTTAAGAAGATTAATGAATGTTTATAGTAGTTTTATATTTAAACTTGAACAGGTATGGAATCTTATGGCACAAAACAATGGAGATAAATGTATGCCTAATCACAGTATCAACTTTACAAAACACAGACATTCCCAGCAACATATAATAAATAATATTTAAATTGATTTTCATAAACATACAACTGCAACAGTATTTCCCACATAAAAGTTTGGTCAAGGCAATCTGGTGGAATACTATGGACACTCACATACTTTCTGTTAATGCCATGTTATCAGCATATTTTTTCAAACTGGATGTTCAAAGTGACATGCAAAGCTCTCAGTATTGGATCTCAGACTGTTTGCCCAAGTAATGTAATGCACAGTAAACGTTTGTTGTTCCAAGCAGCTATGTCTAGTTGTATACAACAGGAGACACCTTGGTTGCTGTAAGTGCCATGTGATGGCTGAAACCTAAAATGCCATGCAAGTGTCTTCGTGGACATATTGCTAAGCGATTAAAGGTACTCTATTTCTTTTCAGTCCTGCATTTTTACATGTGCTATGTATCAGGCAGCACTTCAGTGTTAACACCCTGCTTCTACTCTCTCTTCTGTGTCTAGATCCACTTCTAAAAACTGAAATTTCAATTATGTGAAAGCATTTTACAAAACCTAGGTCTTGAAGACAAAAACAATTAGGTTTTCAAGAATTGTTACAGGACATGAGTTCAGCTTATATTGAACTAGAGTTACATGAAAATACTTTTACTCAGGACACCTGTGAGTTGCTCATTTGCAAGTGCTGGACGACACCACAAGTACATAAACTTTGAATGTGAATGCTAATCAGTGGTTCTTGGATGAGCAGATCTTAAATTCAGGTTTTAAAGTAACTAAATAATTGAAACAAATGTGTTATCAGAGTGAATGCGAACAACTTGTGGGCTTTGTCTGTGTAATAGAATGGGCCAGTTAGCTCAGGTTCAAGTCATGATCACACTCAAGTCAGATGTCTGTATATGTTGATTGAAGGTAGTTTAGGGAGCCACTCGTAACTGTTTTACTCACTGGATCTCAGCTAATGCATTCAGTGTATGGCTTTTTCTTTAGACATCTAAAGATTCTTTAAAAAATGCAATATGAGACAGAGAAAGAACGAGAACTTTGCCCACATTTCTCTTTATAATTTCAGCAAATTTTTCCTGAATCTCAGGAAACGTTTTGTTTTGCTTTGTTTTATTTTGTTTTGTTTTTTAACTAAAGCATTTTCAGTACTGTTATTCATTAATAATCTCAGATCTTCCAAAAAATAAATTACTTTCTTTAGTAACCACCAGGTGGCAATCATAAACTTAGCCTGCTCCATTAACTCTTCAGAAGCAGCTACTGCAGGCTAAGAATATGCTGTAAGCATAAAGCAGAAGGCGATATTTCCATGGTGACTGTCATACTCTGTTGTTTGTCATGAGTGAAACCAGATGAAACCATGTTCATGCTTCTAAATTACATATTTCATCTCATTACGTCCTGAGCAACTAACTTTGGAAAAATGTATTCTGCCGAAATATGTACTTTGTCTCAAAAAGAGCCTGTAGACAGCTTATTATCCATATAGTATTTTCAGCCTTCTGGACAGTGACCACAGTGAAAATTTCTGTAAAAACCTATATGCATTTTTAAACTGCTTTTTCTAAATTAGTGAAATATCTAATTTAAAATGAATTCAGCCTGAAGTACTTGTTTTTTTTTTCTGTTTTCTATTTGGGCTTTGAGTAAGACGTTGCACAAGCTTTGGCAGGCAGAAAAAGAGGTTCTGCACTTTCCCTCTCTGTCATTTGGCTTGTAAAGACCTGAGAGCTCTTTAACAGCAGTTCTCAACATCAACAAAACACTTTGAAAGATAATGATGGGAAGCACTAGTCAATGTATGTATTTCATTATAAGCATTCCTGTTAAAATAAAGAATAGACATCTTTGTTTTTAAGATGTTAAAACATGAATAATTTTTAGGAGAGAGGAAGCTCTGAGGATCAAGAGAGAACTTCGTCTATTTTTTTTTGTTTTTTTTTTCCTTCTTCTAGATGAACTTCCTCTGGATCTTTTCCTATAGATCTTTCAGTCTTAGGTCCCAAAATCTTAGTTTTGTGTGACTATGCCACATACACAGATACAAGACAGAAAGCAAAAATACTTAAAAACAAATAATGAAATAGGCTGGAAGAGCATCAGGTTTAGAGTGTGAAAATTTTTTACTCGTGCTTCTCTTTGCTGGTGAAAAACATTTTCAGAAACAGTGTTAACAGGATACGAAAGTAAATAATAATAATAGTAACAAGACCTTCTCAATCTACGTGAGGTAGCATAAAGTAAGACAGAACCTTGTAGGCTAAAACACTTTGTGAAGTAGTTATTAACAACTTTCCATATTGCATTCTTCTATACTCTTCTGGAGCATTTGTCAAGTACAAGAAGGAAAATTTATTGTCCAGCTGTGTGATTGGTGTAGAAACTCCTGCAATCATGTAGTCTGTTGTTTCATTCAGCTTTTCACTGCCCTTCAGGCTGCACAAAATCTTGTATCTTTTCCCTGGACAAAGTCAAATTTCCAAAGTCAAGTACACATTTCCATTGTAGTTTTAACTTTCTGTTTTTCATTTAAAGACAAACTCCTGCACTGTTTAGAATGAAACAGAGCAAGTGTGCAGTTTTAATATTACTCCCTGAAAAAACAAAATTAGGTAGTTTCTGATTTAAAATGACATAGACTATCTTCATGATTCATTATAGAAACAAGTAGATGGCAGTGTTGTTACACCAGTCAAAGCATTCCTTTATTTCTGGTTTTGTCAGAAACGATCATTTCAATCCAACGTTACAAAGTCAAAGCATAATTACCACTAATGCTCCCCCTCTCTTGAGCAATGCCATCAGGGTATATCCTGCAAATGAATGGAAACTGTTAATTATAATTATATTAGACACCCATATTGTACATTTCCGCATTGCTAGTGTCATCTTTGGCTCTTTGTTTATCATTACACAGGAGATATTAATGCAAAAGGATGGAGACCACAGTGACAACACTCCTTTATAGTATGAAAATTATATATCCTATTTCATGAGCAGCTCAGTCCAATAATGTGAAAACTCTTGAATTGGATTATTTTATACTCATATTTTACGTATATGATGCAAAAAGTAGTGTTTAATTTATTTTCCTTTCTTAATACTGTTTGTAATCTAATTAATATGTTTGCATTCATATACAAAGCAATAATATTTTGTATTCATTGTGCTTTGAAGCATATATCTTCATTTTCAGTCCAGCCTCCAGGCAACTATTTTAAGTAGAGCTATAATGTGTGTAAAGCATAAAATGCTGTCACTGAAGAAACTTTGGAAAAACATGTACTTTCTTAGCTCGTCATCCTCTCTTCTTCACTTCAATTTTCCTAGCTCTGTTTTTCACCTCACAAAATCCTAGTTTATTCTTAGCTTACTGACCTTTCCAGAAATGAACTGTTATCTTTCCCTTATCATTTTATTTAACAAATCACTCACATTCTGCCCAAGGTACCTTCCTGAAATCTTTCAGCTATGCTCACTACTGATTGCTGTACTAACTCTGCAGGTGTTTCCTTACTCAGACTACTGCTGACTCTCATCAAAACTTGTCTGAACCTCATACCAGGAAATTATCACTTTAATTGCTCAAGAACACATTCATTTGTATTACTTCATGCCACCTTTCTTGAAGGACTGCAGTGTCACCCTCCAAAACATAGGTCCAATTGTACTGATATAAAAGTTCTTTTGTTGGTTGTGATCTTCTTCCAGCTATAACACTGTGATTAAGTTGATATGACTTGCAACAGATTCTTAGGCCCTAGGCCACCATCTCTATCAGTTTTATCTTTGTCTGATGAGTCAGTTGAGCTTATTTAACTGCTAAATGTTTCATTTAAAATAAGCCAAATTTGCAATGAATTACTAATCAATTTAAACCGATTAAACTTCTAAGCATGCAACTGCTCCCTAATCAGACCGTGATCATAAACTGGTAAGGAGCTGTCTCATAGAGGTACAAATACATGTGACAATACTCAGCTTTTGCCTCGTGGTAAAGAGCATTGTCTCTGTTCTAAAAGCCTTTTACCATCCTGACTCATAGTGCTAAGTAGGTGCCCACTCTTACGATTTCAGAATGTCATCTGAGCAGCATACTGATATTTTTCTCCTTGAAAGGTAATCCCTGGATGTAATTCTTTTAGGAAAATAGAAGTTGCTTCATTTTTTTCCAGTCCAACTTTCCAACTTTCCTCAAGTCTTGGCCTACTGCCATGATTTCTGCCATGTGGCTTGTAATCTGGTAGTGCTAGGAGCAGCAAGGCAAACTGAGGTCCTCTGGGCTCCCAGTAGCTGAGTTGCATAGCAGGGATCCTGGAGGCTTTCAGTGGAGGCAGCATTCCTTGGCTTCCCCGGGATACCAGCACTGCAGGAGCTTGCAAAGGGGAGTGCCAAGGAAGCAGAAAGCCGGCTGTTAATCAAACAGATTTTTCCTGAGAAATCTTACTGGATCCAACTGGGAAATTAGAAGAATTTGACATGTTTTGGTGGAACATTTGAAATGATGTTCAATGTGCATTTCCCAGTGGAAGGTTTCCAGACAGCTGTCATAAATTTAGGCCAAGACAGATAAACAAACAAACTGAAGACACCATAGCCATTCCCTTCTCTTCTTTAGATTAGTGCCTCAGAAAGCCATTTGCAATAAAATCCTTTGGGTGTATTCACTTTATCTGAGCTCAGAGACAATTATGTTGACATTTTGCCACTCTTCCCATAGCAAAGATTTTCCAGAAGTACAGATAGAGGTTATGCATGAATACATGACAAATTTCACCTAGTTAATCAGTAACATCCAAGCAGATAACATCTACTCTCCACCTTAGCAATTACTCATAAGCAATTATAAGATCAATGTTACTGCATATTCAGTCAGCTCCCACATCTTCCCTATGTCTCGGAGGAATATACGTGTAGATCTTCATGCGTGAAACTTTTGAGAAAGCAAATTAGGGAAGGGAGATGACAATGGTATATCTATGACATATCATTATGGAGGATCTTACTCTAGCATCTTAAAGGTAAATACCACAGCCTCAGAGTTATCCAGGGTTCCCTACAGAGATCATTAGAAATTTCTTGAGTGACTCAATGTAACATTCCCAAGCTGGGAATATCTGAAAGAGGTCAGACAACCTGCAGTTTAAGAATTCATATTGCTCTTCACTGACTATAAACAAATTCTGAGTAAGTAGGTCAAACCTGGACATCTAACTTTGGGGGATGTAAAGCTGGTTAAGTATGCCACAGCCTGTAGTCCTTATATGCACAATAAAGGCCCCTGTCTGTCCAAAATCATTTCCTTCAAGCTCTAAAAGGAGGATCTACTGGCTATATCTGAACCTGTCAAATATAATGTTGGCATTGACCTGTTTGATCTCAACTGAACCTCTTTATAAAAAGCTGGTGAGTAGTGTCCCATGAACATATTATTTCACAAATCCATTCTGCACTTGTTCCCATTGAAAGTCAGTTTTCAGTTCAAAGTTGTTTGTTCTCTTATTCAAAGCTGTCCAGGAAAGAATGGCCTAAAGCATTTGCATTTAATTAGGGTGACCATCTTTTACTTGACCATGGAGGCCTCAGCCAGTAGGGAGAAAATTGAAAATAATAAGTTCACGCTGAATACATCATAAGAGATACTTCTGTACAGTGTCTTGATAGCCAGATCAGGAGGTTATTAGAGTTCCTAGTCAATTTCACAGGTCCACATGGCTTTCTGCAGACATTTTACCTGACTTTCTGTGGTATATATGCATGTAGCACAAATCTGTATTTGAAAGACAAAACAAACAGATATAAATAGACATAATTCATTTCAGAACACATACGAATCTATTTTTTTATTTTTCCCCGTAAACTCATATATTGAAAAATGTACATTCGAAATGTTATTTATTTTCACACAGAGCACTTTTAAAAAATCTCTGTCTTTCTAATTGTATAGGACCAGAAAGACTATAGTTAATGATATTTGTTCTACAATCTTGTGATCTATTTAGACAATAGTTTTGGTGGGGAGAGAAAAAGAATATAGTATAGTACAGTATATTTTCTTTTTCAAGAAAAGGTAGTGACACAAACAGAAATTAATGGACAATCATCACTCTAACAACTGAAAGCACAGAAAACTACATCCAAGCACGCTGCAAATAATGTGATAGATATCTGATTACATTGAATCTGTATTTAGGTCATAAGATTTCTCTAATATAATCCAACAAATAAAGAAGGATTCCTCATAAAGACCTAGGATAAGTAGGTGCAACGCCATCAAAAATCTTGAAACTTCAGTGCTGAAATTACAGTGATTATTAGATATTTTTCATTTATGCTCTTCCTTACTTTGTTCTTTTGTTTCATGCATTTTATCCATCATATTTTAATGGGGAAACATATGCTTTATTTTTTCATTTAGCAATGCGCATTTGAAAGGCAAAATAATAAAGTGGGAAAATATATTTATTATTTTCTTTATTCAAAATCTCAATATTTTGTCATTTTTCTTTATGCAAGTTGTGCTAGTTTCCCTTGATTAGTTACTCCCCTGAAAGGCTACTGTTAATCTGCAAGGATATATGTTTCATTCTATCTGAGTTTAAACTCCAAAGGAAAGAGTTTGAGATATTCCAGAGTTCGTTTATGGAAAGCAACTAAAGAAGTCTTATTTGTGAATCTGTGAATCCCTATGTGTTACATAATAAGGATAGAGATCTACCAAAAGTGGTTCAGCATGCATTGGTCCTGCTTTAGCTCTCTTCCACCAATTACAGGGATGATCTGATAAACTCTGAAAAATGTCCTCTCTTACTCTACATATGGTACATTTTGAGCTCATCAGCTCCTTTAATTATCTCAATGTGTTCTGGTTACAATATTACAAAAGTACTTTAGATCTGAGTGCCAACATTTTGCTAGATATAAAAGACAGGTTTTCCAATTTATGATGACACAGCTGCTAAGGTCTCCTTGTGGACCTAGTCTTCCATATCTGGGATGAATAAAACAAAAAGTGCTACAGATCAACAAGAGAGCCAAACAGAAATTGGCTCATGACAGAGGTTTCAAATCTCCTGAGAGGTCAGTTGTGATTAGACAGTCCAAGAGTGCATATGTGTATATGCATTTCATTAGCAGACTATACCACAAATATTTAAACTCCTCTTCAAGTTGATCCCACCACAACTGTGAACAAGAGCAAGGATGAATATGCTAAACACATTTGAATAAAACTGCTGTATCCTTGTGTTTCAAAACATCTCTTTTTCCTCAGAAGTCTCCCATTCCCCTTAGTTTTTAAATTGCCCATGGCTGCTACAGTTGATCCGCTTCTCTAGTACAGATTACCTCTACTGCTGCAAGACCTCTCAAGAAACCCTCTTTTCTACTGCCCAGTGCATTTGTATTAAACAATATAACGAGGCATATTGTAGTAAACAATATAACAAGAATAACAGAGTAATTGGAGATGGAGCTAGGAGAAAAGATTATTTTAGTACTCTTACATTTTAAACAGACAGGGGTTTTATCTTTTATTTAATCACTCCCATGAATTTCCAGAGCTTTTCTCCCTTCATCTGATCAGTTGAGCAATTTAATTTAGTGGTGAAAAAAAATCCAATTGGGTGCTGCTTTGTTCACTTGATTGTATTTTTCAATGCAAAATGAAACCAAACCACTGAAGAGCTGTGAGAGAGAGTGCAGGCTAAGCAGAATGTAGATGTTTAAAAGCTGCCTTTATTTTTTCAGTCTTTCACTTCAAACACTAAGTAGCTCCCAGTTGAGTTTGTCAAGATAAAGTAAAATTGACAAGATGGCAAGGTGAGAGAAATAAGGCTGTACACATGTGAAGAACACAATCATCAAAGAGATAATTAGGAAAGAAGAAAAAAATATTGCATGGAACAAAAAGGGACTTATTCCCATATAATTTAAAAAAAAAAAACAGAACCAACTTTACAGATCATAGAATCGCAGAATCATAAGAGTTGGAAGGGACCTCTGAACATCATCTAGGCCAAGTCACCTGCTAGAGCAGGTTCCCTAGAGTAGATGTATTGTACTTTGTATGTTCGTGTCTAATAAAACTCTATAAGGACTAAAAATCAGAGTGAAATATTTCTTAAAATCTTTTATGTTGCTAGTAGGAACTGATTTCAGGATTTGAAACTCAGGGCTTTATCAACTTTGTAATAATAAAAAAGCAGTAAAGTCTAAGTCCAAATACGACTAGCAGGGAAGCCAAATGGGCATCCTTTATAATAAGGATAAAGCTATGCCCATTCAAACAACCACATATAGACAGAACCAGACAATCATACAGACAACAAATCCTCAATGTATGTCAAGCCTGTTTTAGTAACTGAGCCAGGCACAGGTCTTCCATGCCAGCTAAATGGAAGCAGCTAATGACAGAGGGCAAGGAGTGACGAAGACCACCTGCCTAACTTCAAACTTAGCCTCCCACTGAAAATAGCTGCATCGTCCTGACAAGCTCTCAGCCTACAGTCTTTCAGGAACACGAGCTGGAGCCTCTACACCTATAAGGAGCCTGACAGTTTAAAGGCAGAGCAAATAAGCTCCTTATAAAGGTATAATGCATAAAGGATATTTACTCTTCCAAGCTACAGCAGCATGAAGCAAACAATGGTACTTATTAAACAGTGTTGTTGCAAAGGCTGCTTAAATCAAACTCTGCAGGACAGTGTTTTCTAGGATGGAGTATAGTAGAAAGGAAAAGAAAATTTCCTGCAAGAACTAATGTGTTAAGTACTGACACCACAGATGTATAGGAAGGGATGTTTTTCCTCTGCTTGTTTTTCATACACGTAACAGTTTTACTGCCACCATACAAGGAAAAGTGTCACTTACTTCCTAACTTCCTGCAGTGCTGGGCCTACTCTCCCAGGAGTAAGCATCAGCAGGAAGTGGCTTAGCTCCCTGTTGTACACAGACTTCAAAAACAAAAAATCAAATGTCTATCAAGACCCATCTGTCCTGAAAATTCCTTCAGCAACAAATTGTAAGAAATGAACAAGGCATACAAATGGAATGCACCAATTAATTGCCTTATTATTCCTGCTGTTCACGACAGAGACTGAATTCTGGACTGGTCGAAATTTTAGTTTTGTTCACAATGTCTATCCTTATATTCATATGACAGCTGAGGTCTGAAGACAACATGGTAGTTTAAGCCTGGGATTATTTCCAGCAACTTGAGAGATGTCCCTACTATTGGGTTAGCATCATACTTCTCCATTGATCTTGTGACACAGGCAGTTAGAGTTTTTAGAGTTCCACCTCTAAAGAAACTGTAGAAGGAAATACAGAATACAAAATAATTATTCCTCAAAATGCAGAAATACAATATCAAGTAAAGGTATTTATAACATCTATTCATTAAGACCTTAAGAAATTGTTCTTTCTATTTTCTTTTCTTTCCTTCTTTCTTCCTTTCTTTTTCTTGTTCTCTTTCTTTCTCTTTCTTACTTCTCTCTTTCTTTCATGCTCTCTCTCTTTCTTTCTTTGTTTTCTCTCTGTCCATCTGTCTTTCTGTCTTTCCCCAGGTCTTTGCTTTCACTGTGGAGAATGGTACTGCTTACCTCCAAACATGCAAGTGTCCATTGTCCACTGTCCACATTGGATGATATAAGCACAATGAAGCAGTGAGTGGTGTATTTCAGCAGTTGCGACAGCAACATGAAAGGCAAGCCACATTTTGTACATCCATCAACAGCTGTCACAGCAAGAAGTGAAGAGTGTCTCAATCAGCCCATCTGCATGAATCAGCAGATTACAGCCAGGGAACTGTGTGGAGCTGAACATCATCTTAAGTGGAGCTGGAGTCAAAACAGCAGTGCATGGAGCAGCAACATGTGAATTCCCCATTGAAGAAAAAGTTCAAGGCACAGACCTCAGCAGGTAAAGTGATGTGCACTGTCTTTTCAGATAGGAAAGGGACAATCCTTCTGGATTTCCTGGAACCCAGACAAACCATCAACTCTGACCACTGTATCATGATGCTGACTAAGCTGAAGGCTGCTATGACACTGCCATAGCAGCTGTGAAACAGTGGGTCTCCTCCACTAGTGCAGATTTTTATGAGTGCAGCATGCAGGCTCTTGTTCTGGCAAAAAATACATAGCTAATGGTGGTGACTATGTTGAAAAATAGTGTTTTGTAGCTAAGAATTTGTTCCATCAAATACTGTTATTGTACTCTTTGTTATAGCTTCCATGGAAATAAATAGGAGGCACTACTTTCAGAGCAACGTACATATAATATCTAATTGGGTATTGTTTCTTATTTCAGATGGATACTGAAATGTCTTTAGTTAGCTTGATCAGTTTATTTGGATTAGAAACTTATAAATAAATGCAGATTCCAATCCTCATTTCTTAACCTCATTTAGATTCTAGCTGAAGAATTCTCCATTAGTCATGAAAAGTAATAGGCTTATAAATTCATTAATTTTGGGTAGACTTCTTTCCCCCCTAACAAGTTAATAAACACAATTTTCTGTTCGCTTCCTGTCTTTCTTTAAGCAGATAGGAATAGCTGGTTCCATTACATTTTGTCTCAATTTAATCCCTTGCTGTTACAAGAAGTGGAAAATGCAATTAAATGCACTTCTGAAACCTTTCCCTAGAGTGTTGTTTAAAACATTACCTACATTAAGCGGTCTATGTAAGGTGATGCATCTTCTTTTCCATGCCTATGCTAACCTTAAGAAACTTAAAAGCAATATTTTTGGAGTCAAAAAACAAATACCTTCCCCTGCTCCTACAAACAAACAAAAAAAGCAGCCCTCCCTTTTTAGAAGGGAGGGTTTATCCCAAGTGATAATGTCAAACACAGATTCCTGACACGTCTATAAGCAGACTACTGTCAAATGAGCCTGAGTTTTTGTTCTTCCACTGCTCTCCCTCTCACATTCCAAAGAGGACTGTGAACTTCCAGAAGATTTTAGTTGACCCTAGACAAACTTCACACACTTGCATTTTTTCCTTTGTATTCATTCTAAGCAACAAGAAGAAAACTGATAACTATGACATTACGTAAGTCCTAAATATATTATCTCTTCATGTCAACTACGTGTCTATAAGCATGGTGGAATATGTCTGTATGCCCCTGTATCTATAAGCTTTTACGTCTAAGGTCATAATCTAAGCTCTGTTTTTAAGTTAGTGGAAGAAAAAGGGATTTTTAATGGTCTACAAGTCTGATCATTTCCAGGATTTGTACACTTGGATGTGTTATGTCTTTTTGGTTGAAGAATTCACAGAATCACAGAATCAAAACCACAGAATAGTACAAGTTGGGAGGGACCTTTGGAGATCGAGTCCAACCCCCATGCTAAAGCAGGTTCCCTAGACTGGGTTGCACAGGAAAGAGTACAGGCAGGTTTTGAATATTTCCAAGGAGGAAGACTCCACAACCTCTCTGGGCAGCCTGTTCCAATTCTCTGTCAGCCTCACAGTAAAGTTTTTCCTCATGATCGTATGGAAATCCCTATGTTCCAGTTTGTGCCCATTGCCCTCTGTTCTATTGCTGGGCACCTGAAAAGAGCCTCGCCCCATCCACTTGACACTTGTCCATTAAATATATATAAGCATTGATAAGGTCCCCCCTCATCCTTCTCCAGACTGAACAGTCCGAGGTCTCTCAGCCCTTTCTCATACAAGAGATGCTCCAGGACCCTCATCATCTTTGTGGCCCTCCGCTGGACTCTCTCCAGAAGTTCCCTGTCTTTCTTGAACTGAGGAGTCCACAACTGGACACAGTACTCCAGATGTGGCCTCACCAGGGCAGAATAGAGGGGGAGGATCACCTCCCTCTACCTGCTGGACACACTCTTTTTAATGCACCCCAGGATACCATTGACACCCTTGGCCGCAGGGGCACACTGTTGGCTCACGGTCAGCCTGCTGTCCACCAGAACCCCTAGATTCTTCTCCACAGAGCTCCTATCCAGCAGGTCAGCCCCTAACCTATACTGATGCATGTGATTATTGTTCTCTAGATGTAGGACTCCGCACTTGCTCTTCTTGAACCTCATCATGTTCCTCTCTGCCCAGTTTTCCAGTCTGTCCAGATCTCACTGATTAGCAGCACAGCCTTCTGGTGTGTCATCCACTCCTCCCAGTTTCTCATCATCAGGAAACTTGCTGAGGGTGCGTTCTATACCTTCATCCAAGTCATTGATGAAGATGTTGAACAAGACCAGGCCCAGTACCAATCCCTGGAGAACAGCCCTCCAACTAGACTATGCGCTGCTGATCTCTAAGCTCTGCCAGTCAGCCAGTTCTCAATCCACCTCACTGTCCACTCATTTATTACACACTTCCTAAGCTTACCTACAAAGATGCTAGCCTCTTAAATTATTGTATGTTTGCAGTCACATGGTTAAGTCTTCAAAATCACTAGTTGTTTCTGAAAATCTTGGCTTTCTAATTAAAACTGACACAAAACAAAGGTTTTGTGTTCACAGTTAAATATCAATAGCTCACTCAACTTTTCTAGTAATGGAGTAAGTAAGAATGATTATTGTCATAAAAGATTATATAAATTTATTAACATTAGAAACCTAATTCCTCAACAGTAAAGCATCACAAATGGTCTAGTATATTGCTGTTAACTTTCTAGAATATTTTTCATCAAAGAGTCCTGGGGAAAAAAAAAAAAAAAAAAACAGAATAATCTAGGAAAGACGTTCCAGCCTGCAAGAAATCTATACATAAGAAAAAAACGAAAACAAAACAAAACAAAACAAAAAAAAACGTAGAAATAGGCAGACAGTTTCCACAACGATGACATATGTGAGCAGCTTTATCTCAAACCTTGCCTGACACATCGACTGCCTAAAATGATCATAAATGGTCTGGAAAAGACATCAGAATGTAGAAGTTACAGATGACAAAAAATCATTCCCAAATTCGACTGTAAAATTTACAGTAAAATGTCCAAGAATATTTCACCATATGAGGAAGTAAGCGGAAAAATAGTACCTGGAATTCAATTTCAGTCAGCAGGAAATGTTTCTTGTAGTAGAGTATAACAACAAAAACATTTATGTAATTACAAGTTCTAAATTTATTATTATTACTCAAAAACAGAAAACAACATTGCAGTATATCACTCCCAGAAATACCAACTCAGTAGTCAGGAGAGTTCAGGAAAAATGACAGAACATAACGAAATATTAAGGAAGGAATTGGAAACAAAGCATAAGTGTTTTTGTCATTATGTTATTATATAAATCTATAAGTACCCATCAATGAATACTGCATAAAATTCTTGTTGCTTTCTTTCATGGAATAGAATCATAGAATCCTTAGAGTTGGAGGGGACCTTTAAAGGCCGTCTAGTCCAAGTCGCCTGCAATGTACAGGGACATCTACAGCTAGATCAGGTTGCTCAGAGCCCAGTCCAGCCTGACCTTGAATGTCTCCAGGGATGAGGCTTCCACCACACCTCTCTGGGCAACCTGTTCCAGGGCTTCACCACCCTTACTGTGAAAAAACTTTTTCCTTAAATTCAGCCTAAATCTCCTCTCTTTTTGTTTGAAACCATTTCCCCTTGTCCTATCCCCACAGGCCCTGCTAATGAGTCTGTCCCCTTCTTTCTTGTAGCTCCCTTTTAGACACTGAAAGGCCACTGTCAGGTCACCTCGGAGCCTTCTCTTCCCTAGGCTGAACAGCCCCAGCTCCCTCAGCCTGTCCTCATAGGGGAGCTGCTTCATCTCTTGGACCATTTTTTGGCCCTCCTCTGGACACACTCAGACAGGCCCATGTCTCTCCTGTGCTGAGGACTCCACATCTGGACGCAGTACTCCAAGTGAGGTCTCACCAGCACAGAGCAAAGGGGCAGGATCACCTCCCTCGACCACACTTCTTTCAATGCAGCTCAGGATGTGGTTTGCTTTTTGGGCTACGAGGGCACGTTGCTGGCTCATGTCCAGCTTCCCATCCTCCAGTACTTCCAAGTCCTTTTCAGCAGGGCTATGCTCTATCCTTTCATGCCCCAGCTTGTACTGATAGCGAGGGTTGCCAAGGACAAGGTGCAAGACCTTGCATTTGGATTCGTCGAACCTCATGAGGTTCTCCTGGGCCCACTGCTCAAGCCTGTCTAGGTCTCTTTGGATAGCATCCCGTCCCTCAGGCATGTCAGCTACACCACACGGCTTGGTATCATCTGCAGACTTGCTGAGGGTGCACTCAGTCTCACTGTCGATATCATTGATGAAGCTACTGGAGAGTAATGGTCCCAGCACTGACCCTTGAGGAACACCACTTGTCACCAACCTCCATCCAGACATTGTGCCATTGACCACCACCCTCTGGATTCAATCCTGCAGCCAGTTCCTCGTGCATCGAACGGTGCACCCATCAAATCCATATCTTTCCAGTTTGGAGAGAAGAATGTTGTGGGGGAATGTGTCAAACGCTTTGCTGAAATCCAGATAGATGACATCAGTGGCTCTTCCCTCGTCCACTGACACAGTTACACCACCATAGAAGGCCACTAGGTTGGTCAGGCAGGAGGAGCCCTTGGTGAAGCCATGCTAGTTGTATCAGAACAGCTCCCTCTCTTCCGCATGCCCTGGCATAGCTTCCAGGAGCATCTGCTCCATGATGTTTCCCAGCACAGAGGTGAGGCTGACAGGTCGATAGTTCCCTGGGTCATCTTTTCTACCCTTCATAAAAATGGGTGCGATATTGCCTCTTTTCCATTTACCAGGGGCTTTATCTGACCACCAGGACCTTTCAAATATCATTGAGAGTGGCTTAGTGACTACATCAGCCAGTCCCCTCAGGACTCTGGGACACATCTCATTGGGACCCATAGACTTGTGGATGTTCAGGTTCCTCAGTTGGTCATGAACCTGATCTTCACTCACAGTAGGAGGGACACTGCTTCCCCAGTCTGAACTATTCATTTGGGGGTTGTGTGATGAGCATTTGTCAGAGAAGACCAAGGCAAAAAGGTTGTTGAGTACCTCAGCCGCCTTCTTGTCTGTTGTTGCCAACCTGCCTGTACTGCTCACTAGGGTGGGTACACACTCTCAGAACTTCCTTTTCTGGTTCAGGTACCTGTAGAAGCCCATCTTGTTCTTAGCATCCCTTGCCAAGCTTAGTTCAAGCTGTACCTTGGCTTTCCTGACCCCATCCCTGCACAGCCTAGCAGCTTCCTTATACTCTTCCCATGGAGTATATACTCAATATACTCTTTCCATATACTCTGTCCCTGCTTCCACTGCCTGTGCTTTTTCTTCTTGCTCTCCAGTTTGAGAAGCAGGTCCTGGTTCAGCCACGCTGGTCTCTTGCCCTCGTTTCCTGACTTCTTACACCTGGGGAAGGAGAGCTCTTGTGCCCTGAGGAAAGCTTCCTTAAAGATCTGCCAGCTCTGCTCCTCACCCTTGTCCAAGAGGACAGTTTCCCGCAGGGTTTTGTTGACTAACTCCTTGAAGAGCTGGAATTTAGCTTTCCTGAAATTCAGTGTCCTAATTTTACTCTTTGACTGTTTGATATCCCTCTGGAGTGTGAACTTCACCATTTCGTGGTCACTACAGCCCAGACATTCTCCAATCCTGATGTCACCAATCAGTTCATCTGCATTGGTGAGTAAGAGATCCAGTATGGATCTCTTTCTCTTTCAGAACATTAAAGAGGAACCAGAAAAGATCTGTATCTGGTTCTGGTTTTAATGGAGACAGCATCTTGGCAGAGATTGAGTAGTTGTCTCGTACTTACAACAACAACAAAAATCAATACAGAAGTGATGGCATAAATACCAGTTAAATCACGTATGTCAAGGAAAGTTGACTAAGAAACATCTACATACTCAGTGTTCCTCCCAGTACAAAACTAGGAGAGTATCTACTGGTATCATCATGCAAAGGTTAACTCAAAGGAGAAAACTTTCATGGAAGTACACAATTAAGCTGAAGAGCTCATTCCACAAGATTCTGGTGGAAGCCATGGTGCGAGAGCTTTTCAAATGAGAATGAGTGCATAAAAAACACAAGGGAAGAAACATTCCGTATTTACTATTTTCTTACATATTTTTCCCAGACACCTACTACTGGCCGTCAATGGGTACGATATACTGGTCTGACCAGAATCAGATCCATGTTTGTACAACCTTTCTAATGTTAAAAATAAACATAGTATTAAATCAAATCTAAAAAATTTAGAACTTAAGTGATATCTAACAATAGTTGATAACAGCAGTTAAGAACCAGAGCATTATTTAACAACTATACTGCTGCTTACTTTGTAGCCAAAAGTGGAATGAGGGAAAAATTGAAAAATTAGAATTGTTCATATCTTGTAAAACATGTCTCTTGTTTCAGTGACAAAATCTGATTGTCGTGTATTTTATCTATATAATGACATATTGCTTTTCTGAAGATGTAAGGCGCAACCAAAGGATTGCACTTCCTCCAATATCAGTTGTGATATGTATTTTTAAATTTAAATGAGGTTAAGTTGTCCTCATCCAAGATCTCAGACTGGCTTCCAAGAAGAGAGTTAGCGGGCATTCTCTTTCTCTCCAAATTCCTCCTCTCCCTTACAATATGGAAATACACATACCTGGTTCCCCAGACATTTATTATCTGCTGCTGTTTAGACATTATCCTTGTTTGGGTTATGTTGCCAAGCAATTTGTATAGTATACCTGATAGCCTTTTTATAGATTTGGGGCCGCAGAGAGATATTTAATCCCTGACTGTTACATTAACTGGCTAAAAGCTATTAAATTTAATTCTGAGATCTTCATGCTTTTTCTGTAAGAAGATGGAAGTTTTCTGAAACTGTTTGAAGGAGCGAAGTTCCTGATCTAGTAGTATCTATGTACAAAATAATGGAAAAATCATACTGAACATATTTTTTCCCTGAAGGGACCCATATGCACAACATTTCTGCTTTGGAATGGATGTGTACAGTGTATTTTTTGTCTCTGCTCTGGTGTATCATGTCCTTTGAGCCATGAAATGTAACAGGGAATTAAGAAGGCTGTTCAGGAGGGTTTCCGTGAACCCTTGAGTGTGTTTTCAGGTTTTTCTGTTTTTCATCCCAGAATTCTTATATGAATGAGTCTGTTCTAGTGTTAGGAGGAAAGAAGTAAAAATGAGATGATGTAACAACAGCAATAAGTTTAAATTATTTTTTACCTTCTCCTAAATTTCATATGTCTTTTACATATTATAAATTGCTTCAATATTTTGGGAGAAGTTGGGATACATAACTTCACAACATCAAGTTAATACTGTATCATAAATTGGAGGGGAAATAATACCTCGGAAGACACCCCCACAAAGAAAGGAAGCTGTACAATTTTAAGCTATTACAAGAATAAGATAGGTAGGAGGTTTTCAGGAAAAATAATTTTGGGCGAATAGAAAATGAAAGCACAGCAGGGTCATCTATCCTCCTGGCATTTGAGAAAAGCCTTGCAATATACAGTTCAATTCCCTTCCAATTGTTCAGCTGTCTATATCATTAACCCTGCAGCCAAGAAAGTAAACAGACCAGCAGTTCTAAGACTGCCAGTCACCACAAGGAATTCAGACTTATGTCCCTACAATTATCTCCACTGCTAATGATTTGGAAGAGGAATGTTTTTACAAGTTTGTGTTGCTAGGACCTGAAGGGAGGAGGACTGGAGATCTTTGACTTGTTTGATTGGACTGTATTCACTTTTGTTCATTTGCTAGCAAGCCTAACATCTACATTTGATGGGTTTGACTTTTTTGTGTGTGGTTTTGTTTTTTTTTTCCCAAACAGATTAAAAGGAGGGTCTTTGTTTTACTTCTGTTTCTGTCTATGATTATGAAGTGTACCTTTTGGCGTTCTTTGGTTTCTCTTTTTTTATCACAAGATAAAATAGTGATAAGAGTGTTTTCATTGCTGAACAGAAAGAGGAAAGCCATAATAGCTTTTTCTATGGGAAGAATTCTTTGAATAAGAATTAATTGACTCAATCTGTCAACATTTTGGCAAGTCAAAAAAAAAAAAAAAAAGAATAAAGGGCACCCTATCATTCCCATATAATAAGAGACCAAAGAGACTGGTTTGCTTGGGATCAAGAGATCATGGATAAAGACATTTACCCTGAAGTTTTCAGTGGTCTACAGAACAAGAAGCTGTACACCAAGTATCTCACACTTTATTTTCTAATTCTTCCTACCAATAAGGTTAAATGTGTTCTAGGGATATTTGTCAGATTGCCACCTTGTTACTCTGTACAAATTAAGATACTGATAGTGAATTAATTTTTTGTACAGTGAATAGGACAACATGAAAAGATTAGAGAACTGATTTAAAAAAAAAAAAAATCCTCCTACCTCAACCTGAATTAGCATAGAGCTTGACTGTTAAGGCCATTTCTTGAAGAACGGAAATGTCAGGCTTGAGACCCTCTCTTTCCCAATTTCCGGGTGATTACTGTCACCTGACGAAACTTAAATTGAAGATAGATCAACCTTTTCTGGTGATGTTTTCAAAAGCTGTAGCAACGGAAAACACCTCAGCTGCAAGCACCTCAGTCTCACATATATGCAGTGATGATTCCCAGAAAAGCCACACAGGACACTCAGGCAGAATGGTATCTTTTTTCTTAATTCCTATCTTAGACAAAAGTTACAAATACAGACGCACTTATAGTAGTTCCCTGCCTTGAGTATTTTAATGTAAAAAGAAAGATGCCTCTCAAATTAATTGAAGACTGAGTCAGATTTTGCGAGATGCTGCAGTCCGGATTTTGATGTGTAGTTCATCAACTGAATTGGATGTTAAAAGTGAGACTTGCTGCAACTAACATTAGTTGGCTAAATTGTTGACATTTAGTTTCCAACATACGTGGTGAAAGGTAGGTAAGACCCTCCAGAAAAGTAGTTAATTTCATTCTAAGCTAAGCAGGATGAATTTTCTGGAAACACTTATTTCTCTCCATTAGCTTGAGAGGAAGCCAATACATATCTCAGCTTAGAAGTCTTCTCTTGGATGGCTAAAATTCAGAGGGATGATACTCACCCCGGAAACTGAAGTTCTTTGATTTCAACTTGAGCCAGTAAAATGTGTATTTAATCAGTATAATTTTTCAAGAACATAAACATAGTAAGAACATGAAAAATGTTATCGTCTTTGAGGCTTAGAGGACTTCTTAGAGATTGTGCTCATTCTAGTCTGCAAACTTCTACTACAGGTCAAAAGTTTAAATCCATAGATATAGCCACAAAGCAAATTGCCTTTGGATTTTTAGCCTCAATAAAAAAAGAAAGATACTTTCATAAACCATTAAGAATTCAAATTTCTTTTTGATATTTACTGTTCAGTTTTGTAGGTGTTTAATCGTAAACCTTTCTCATAACCAGGTTGCATAGTAATTGAATGTAATTTCTGAGTGTGGAGAGGTTCACCAGTGTGAATGATCTCTTAAAAAAAATATTGTCACTGAGATAATGACAGAATGGTTGTGTGCACGAGTGATGTGCATTGTGATGCACCTGTAGGTTCTGATTTGGGGTGTGCAAAAGTTTTCTTCCCACCAAAGTACTTAACATTACTTCTCTGACACAATCAGGTCACTTAGATGTTGTTGGGGAGAAGAATACTCACAAAGTGTTTTACCTAAAGTGTCAAATATCTCTGCAGTAAGGATGTGGCAGGCGTGCCTGTGTGAATATGGCATTTTTGACACAGATATTGAAAGCCATGAGGGATGTTCCCATTTTGTCTTCCAGTATTTATGTTTCTCTTCCATTTTCCTTTTCATCTCCTTTTCTTGTTCCTTTGACTTTCTTAAAGCAATTCTCTCCGAGTTTCATCACATTTCTTTCTTTGCATATTGTAAAGAGCACACTTCACATATTTTTCCCTTGTGCTTTCACTTTCACCTTAAGTGCTTTACAAACTGCTGCCCGCCATAGAGGCTTCTAAACAGATATTAGCAGAAAACTGAAGAATGATGTGAAATACACACAGCTTCAACTAATAGAAACCTAGCAATTGCCCTTACTGCTTTTTTTTTTTAATTAAAAAAAAAAAGGAGGGTTTCAAGGACTTCTGCAGCTCTATAACATGCTATCTTGACTGAGCAATCAATACCTTTAAAAACACAATACGTGAAAAGAGTTAAGAACTTTCTTCAAAGTCTGTATAAGTGAAGAAGAAAATATAAATATTCCACATTTTTCACTACCTGGCTTTCAGGTGTGTTTATGGAATCTAACCTCATCTCTCACAATGAACTTCATTCAGCCAATAAAGGCTTATAAGAGAAATGCAATTTCACAGTTGATTTAAGACAGTTTACGAGCAAGCAGTCTCATCTTCCTGCCTTTGGTTATGTCTTCCCACCTTACTTCATGTACTACTGCTAGCATTCATGAGAATTCACTGTTAGCTGAACAGGTACTTGATCCAGCAGAAAATTTCTATGCACACACATACAGAGGTTGACAGATAGGTTTGCTGGAGTTTATTTTCATCTGGATCAGTTGTTTTACCTGGTTGACTATATAAGCACAAGGGCTGACTAAGGAAAAAGGTCAAGAATGATGAAGCAGAAGCAAACTCCTCTTGATTATCTTAGGACATATAGGAACTTTGCATTTTCATTTATTCTGTAAATATATAACAATAACAACTATTTCTGCTGTCTACTGTGAAAATAATTCCTTTATGAACTTGTAGTACTTAATTCTCTGTAGGAATCATCAGCTTTCAGGTCATTCATGGAGTTACTCCCAAGTTAGATCAGTTTCAAAGAAGAAGGCTGTATCTTTTTCGCTATATTCCTTTGCCTGCTGGTGAGTGTTCCAATACTTGCTCGTCTATAACCTTATATTTTCTTTATGGAACATGCTGTAAGGTCTGTAATTTATTACAGTATTATTTTCCAGACACAGTAAGTTATATTACTCATCTCACTCACCTGTGAAATATCATTCAGAATGTGAAAGACCTTAAAGATATGGCAAGCACTAGTCTAACAAATGGTGATGAAGAGCACAGTATAAATCATGTTTGTGTACTGGATAAAATGTTCAGTGGTGAGTCTAATATAAATCAGAAGGTAAATTTTGTGAAACACCATACTTCACCCAAAGGCAAAGGCTTCTCAGTCAACTTGTGCCCAGTCTGGTAACATGTCCAATGCATTATTTGTCTAAAGTAATATCTTGGTGATAACCAAATTTGCACCTTAAATTATTTGAATATTTCTGTGTACATATTTACAGTTTGATGTGCCAAGTCTTAATATTTCTGCTTTTTTCTGTTTAGCACTTATTGTCAAAAATATAAGGAAAAGAAATGTATTCGTTTGACAAATTGAGGAGATGATTTTCAGCAGCTTCAGGGCTTCTGCTTACTTTCAGGAAAGAAGATTATTTTATAACAAAACTTATGCACATGATAATATAATTCTGATATAATTCTATACCAATATTGTATTATGCATATAATATGAATATTCTGTGTTCATAATATACATATTATATGAAGCTTTGAAATGCTGAATGTATAATTTTTATTTCTGGTAATGATGAAACTAAAATCTCACCCTGTTAGGAATATAGCTGCACTGAAATCAACAACCCATTCAGATATGCATTTAGGCAAATACTAACAGTGACCCAACAGCCTATTCAAAATACACATAAAACCTCATAGGGAAATTTGCCTGTGGCAAATCTGTAGGCCAAGTCCTATTATCCTCATCCAATATATTAGTTTGTGGATATTTCTGAAATGATATATCTTCATTTCAGTCATTTCATGTCATGTTATTCACCATCACAATAATTCATGATGTCACCCTAGTAAGTTAAAAACATGAATGTATGTCTTAGTTTCTAACAGAAGTTACGCTTCTCCTAGTGTCTAGTATGAAGCTATCTTGTGCCTCAGAGATACTGATAACATCCTGGCAGCGTTGCACGGAGCCGAGGACATAACTCACTTCCGCATTCCTCTGCCAGTGAAATAGTTAAGGGGGGCATAAGGAGCTGGGAACTGGGAGGGGACAGGACCAGGGCAGCTGGCCCAAATTGACCAAAGAGCTATTCCATACCATATAACATCATGGGATTGTTTTGTTGGGTTTCTGGGTGCTTCTTCGTTAAGGAAGGGGCTAGCCGGGAGGAAGGGTCACCACTGACTGTGAGCCCTTGCTCTGCGTATCCTCTTTGTATATATATATACATATATATGTACTGATATTTCTTTTGTTCTCTTTACTATTTAAGTAAATAACATTTATCTCAACCCATGCATTTTACTGCATATCTCTCTACTTCTCTCCCCCGTCCCATTTGGGGAGGGGGGAGGGTGAGTGAATAACTGTGTGGAACTTAGCTATCTGCTGAGTCAAACCACGACAATGTAATATTTTTTTTTAATTTTACCCATATACTTCAGGCCAAAATCAGAAATGAATAATTGCCACAACAATGTATTTTCTTGATTTAATATATTTCTTTCGGTGTCATGGCTAGCTCAGATATTTCCATCTCATCAGTTGTGCTGTGTAGAAACAACTACAGATATTTATTTTTAGTTGTATCTAAAGACAGTGATATCTGAAAGGTACTGATGTTTACATGTACTGTAAAAGAATTTTCTTTCTCTGTAGAGACTTCTAAGTCTTTGATAGGAGTTTAAAAATAGGAAATTTCTATCTACAGACCAAACTCTTGCTTCTGAAATGTCTTTCTGTAGGTTCACAAAGCTAGTTGCTTGGAGCTACCCACTACCAAACCAAATTGCCTTTTTCTGCCCAGAATGGCAGGAATTCCAGGCATGAATTACAGTTCGGTCAGGTATAGTAAGTATGTTCCTAAATTAGTTTTCAAATGATGTCAGAAAAATACAATTTTTAGAATGTGTTTATTTTCTTGTCTTCTGGGAACAAGTTAATACTTTCTTTTTAAGATATATTCCTCTATGGATAATGTAATTTTACCTAAACTACAATTATTTCTCAAAAATTTTTATGTGTAATGAAGACACTTTCCTTCTAAACTGTGGTGAGAATGAAATACAGAATATGAAAGAGGGCAGGAAGGGCATCAAGAGGCACCATTCTGAAGAAATCTTTTCATTTCCTTACAAATCTATGCAAGAAGAGTATAAGTACTGGAACTAATGAAGCCTGGGTTTCTACAGCTTTCTGTCTCATGGCTGACTGGCTTTGATGAGTAAAAGGGTGCTAGCACTGATTAAAAATTTTCCCTTTGTCAGAGCATTTATAAGGGCTCTCTTCTGCTTCTTGGTCTGATATAGACTCTCAGGTGTCTAGTTTTCCCTCAGCTGGCATAGTCATATTTGTAGAAAACTTGACAAAATTAATATTTAATATTTCTATTCCTTTGTTAAATTTAACTGAAAATACCTGATTTTAAAAGCTCTTAGGTCAGGAAGCAAAAAGCTTTCACACACTTAAATATGAACGTAAGCTTAATTTCCATATGAAATCAGACAAGGAATACTACTAATAAAATGTACTTTTAAAATTCAGATCCACCCTAAAGTCCTGTGAACAAAACTTAAATTAACAGTGGAAGCGGAATTTTTAGAGTTGCTTGTACTGACAGAAAACATATCAACACTAATTTTCCATTAATTACAGATGAATCCCATACATGTGGAATCACATACACTGAAGGCTGAGAAGAGGAACACTGAAGGAAGTACAACTCTATTCATATCTGTAATATATGTAGCTATTGTTGAAACTTACACGTTTGTCATTCATTCTCCTCCAATGCTAACAAGATCAAAGGGTGTTATTAGCTGCATTACCTTGCTGATGAACTTGTCAAGCAAATTATTTGCAAATTATTATTTCTACTTGCAGAAAATTATTTCTACTTGCAGAAAGCTCAGCATCATTTTGGAAAAAAAAAAAAGGTAAGAAAAAAAAAAGGCAAACAAAAAAACCCACAGTAATAGTTTATTAAAGTGAAAGACTTCTGCATAGAGATTTGCTTTTAGAAGTTATTTTGCTGTCATTCAATTACATTCTCATTTCATTTCATTTCATTACAAAGTATTATAATACAAAAAAGTGTAAAATACATTCTGTATGTTTGTAGGCATTAGGCTAATACCTTTAAATCCTGAAGGCCCGTTTTATGATCTGTGATATAAATGTTACTAATTAACTTGATTCATCAGCTTTCAAAGCAGTCCTTCCTCATTTGGGCAAGCTTTCGCCCTCCAAATTCGTAACACTTCAGTAAATTATTTTCTCACTGTTCTGTTGTGTTTCAAGCATCCTAAACTCTGCTTCCATACAGAATCTGGATTCAATGAATGCCTAGTGTCTGAATGAGCTGAATCTTTTGTTCTTTTTTATCATTCACATACAGGCACAGAGGGGTCTCTCCCAATGAAGCAGGTTCTTCAATGCAGAGGTTTAGTTGAGATAACCTGTGCATTCAATGCTGTGCCCTTTGGAGAAGTCCTTCAGACTGTTTAATGAACCAAAGAACAGGGAAAGTACTTTGTTCTTGCAGCTTCTTATTCATTCTTAAAAACCACAGTGTTTAACAACACACTACTGAATCTGGTTTATTGGATGGAAATACAGTATTTTTCATTACAGGTACCGCAACAAATAGAAACAATTAACAGAATGTTACGGCAACTCGGGAGTCTGAGAAAAAGATTTCCAATTACAAAATTGCACTTGTGCAACTGTCTATTGGATGTTGATAAGTGTATTGAGATAACCTTCAAAAGGAAATTCTAAACTGAAAAAGTGTTAAAATGGCAGCTGTTAAGTGAACCAATTTCTTTTGCCATGCTGGAGTGCAAATAAGGCTGTACAAATTCATGCAACTTGCTTTTCAGATCTCAGACTGATTTTTTCAAGAATGATAAAAACATAAGGCCTTCCAGGTCAATTGTTACTGTTTTTCAATGTTTGCAAAAGATTGTGAAGGAAAACATCATTTATAACAAATAAAAAAGAAGGGGGAAAAAAAGCAGTTAGACTCCATTCTATAGGCAGCATGCTAAGTACATAGTATCAGAAGTTGATGATTATGTCACTTCAGGATTTAATTCACTCTGATCATGTTTTTGGAAAAATCAAAGAAGTTATTTCAAGAGTATCATTTTCATGTAACAGGTATTACTGTCCGTCTCTGCATTAAAAAGACAAAAAATACCTATATTGCGGGGATATTAACAAACTCTTTTTTTGGCATAGAGATTAATACTATTGCTTGTATAAACTGGAGTTTTATTTCAATACATGACAATGCTTCCATTTAAGGATGCTTGTGTGCATCTGTGATTTATGCAAGTAATTCTGTATACACATCAGATTTTCTCAGTAGAGTGCAGACGCATCTTCGGTGTCTCTGTCTGTCAACTTGGCCATTATCCTCTTTTGTTCTCGCACTTCTTATCTACCACTGATATGTATGAAGATGGCTTTGAGATGTTAATCAATAACTGTGAAGTGATTGCAAATATCTTATGTCTTTTTTTCTTTTTTTTTCCCCGAAATGCAAGTGACATAACTTAGTTCCCAGGAAGGAAATACACAGACTGTGACAGTCTATCTAGGACAATAACATCTTATCTAGAAAAACTTCAGTACCTTTTTATTGGAATTGATCTTAATGATCCTTGTATGATCCTTCCAACTTGGGATATTCTATGACTTGAAGGGACATTTCTATTCACTATGGCCAGTAGCAAGATTATTTTTCAAGTCTTATGTACAATTCAATTTCCTGTTATAATATAAATGCAAAAGAAATATCATGTTTTCATTTCTATGTATTAACAATTAACTAAATGATACCATGCAGAAGTTCTATCTTTTATTTATTAGAACTGCAACAGCAAAAGTAAAGAACTTCTTAAACATTTTGCATTATATATTAAAAAAACAAACAAACAAACATGTATATAAAGATAAAAATATCTCAACTATTTAAAAAAAAAAGAAAAAAGAAAAGAAAAGGGAAAAAAATTCATACTGTCTCTGGAGAAGCCAAAAGTACAGGAAATGCACTTCTCGGTTATCTTCTACTCATACAGTTCATAAAATCATAGAACGGTTGGAAGGGGCTTTAGAAGACTGTCTAGTTCCAACCCCCCTGCCATGGGTAGGTTTGCTACTCACTAGACCAGATTGCCTGGGGCTCTATCCAACCTGACCTTGAACATCTCCAGGGATGGGGCATCCACAACGTCTCTGGGCAGCCTGTTCCAGTGCCTTACCAGCTTCTGAGTGAAAAATCAGACTGTGTAGAAAGTTGGTCTCCCTCTTGCTAATAAGCTCCTTTCAAGTACTGAAAGGCTGCAGTGAGTTCTCCCTGAAGCCTTCTCTTCTCAAGCTGAACTAGCCCAGCTCCCTCAGCCTGTCTTCATAGGAGAGGTGCTCCAGCTCTCTGACCATCTTCATGTCCCTCCTCTGGACCAAATCCAACAGCTCCAAGTCTTTCTTTTGCTGGGGGCCCCAGATCCAGATGCGGTAGTCCAAATGGAAACTGAAGAGGGCAGAGAAGAGGGGGACAATCACCTCCCTTGCCCTGCTGGCCATCCCTCTTTTGATGCAGTCCAGGATACAGTTGGACTTTCATGATGCCAGCACACACTACTGCCTTGTTGAGCTTTTTGTCCTCCAGAACCCACAGGGCTGCTCTCAAGGAGTTCTTCTCCAAGTCTGGTAGTCTTCAATCACCTCCTCTTCTTGCATTTGTCTTAACATAGCTTCCAGGAGGATCTCTTCCATGATCCTCCTAGGCACAGAAGTGAGGGTCATCAGTCTGTAGTTTCCAGGGTCTTCCTTTCTGCCATTCTTAAAATTAGGAGTAATGCTTACCTTTTTCCAGTTACTGGGGACTTCACCTTTTCAGATATGATGGAAAGTGGTTGGCAACAACATCAGCCAGTTCCTTCAGGACCCTAGACTACATGTCATCAGACCCCACAGACTTGTTCATATTGAGTCTCATCAGGTGGTATTGAACTTGCTCTTCACTTACGGTGGGAGGGATTTTGCTTCCCCTGCACTGGTGAGAGGTTCAAGGACATGGGAGATGAGATAAGCCTGACTGCCAGTGAAGCCTGAGGCAAATAACTCATTGAGTACCTCAGCCTTCTTCATGTCTGTTGATACCAGTTCTCCCTTCTCATTTATCGCAGAGAGTACATTCTCCTTTACCTGTGTAATGTAAATTTATAAATTAAAAGCAAAAGAAAGAAAATTTCAGATATTGCATTGTCACATGGTCCACATTCTATAAATTGTTTTCTCACTTAAATATTTTCCACATTAACAAATGCTGCTTTCAGTGAAAGTAAACTTTATTTAGCCCACAGTAAATGCAAATATTTTATTCTCAGTGTTTCATACTCTTAAAGCATTATATATTTTATGGAGATTGTTTCAAAGAAAAAATGCTGTACACAGATTTGACAATGTACATTTGCTGCACAGAAAGACTGAAGACTTAAGACAGATTTACATCTTTACATCCTTTAATTCAAACTATTTAATGCACTTAGAACTTTTCACTTTTCTGTTTTTCCTGATAATTTTTAACTTCATGCTTTAACTGTCATCTTGGCGTTTTTTCTTATATATTTTGTCACTGCAAAGTTCTAGTGTATTTACCAACACTAACAATTAGACAGTACAAGTGGAGCTGTACAAAATACCAGAGTATCAAAAGCATTCTTCTGCCTTGATAATACTTCTTTGACTGATTTAGAGCAGAAATCACACTGAAAATCTGTGATCATGTCACTGAGACATAGCCTGAGTGTCCACTCTTCCATCACTCTCAGCAACACTGATAAGTAAATCAGTGCAGTGTGTATTTTTGTTTGTTTTCTTTGTTTGTTTTCTTTCATTTCGTGAGCTTTGGTAGAGCTACAAAACATTTCTTCCCTGACAGATGTGATTGGATTGCCATACCTGTACCTACCAAAAGTGAAGCACTTGGTCCTAGTTTGTAATCAAAGCTTCTATTGAGGGTGGTAAGACACATTATTTCTCAACAAAGATTCACCACTACAGTCTTAGGCTCTTATCACTAGATGGAATAAACCATTCACCTGGAAGTGTCTCTTTACTGCTGTTGATGATCTAGCAGGTCTAGATAGCTAGCTCAATATGAAAAAACTAGTATCAATCACTTCCACTCTATGCAATTATTTAAGTAGTACTTAAAAGCCTGCTTGTTAACTTCTCATAACAGTTTCCCCCAGTTCTCCTTCATTGTTCTGAGATGATAACTATTTAATACTTTTACTGCCAGATCTAAGTCCATCTCCATGATAACTACGCAAAGCAATTTTAAGTTATGCTGAACAATTGTAGTGTTACAAAAATTACAAAGTACGCATATGAAAAAAATATTAGACTAAATCATGAATTCTAATACTAAGATTTTTACCATATTTTCAGTTTTATTGTACATTTTTGTTTTAACAAATGAAGTTTTTGTTATTTTCTTTCTCAGCTGAACATAAATGTTTGATAATGCAAAGTTAAATTGCGCCAAGGAACTGTTAACATAAATTTTCAGCAACCATCTTAGAAGTATAGCACTCAAAAATGTAATGGTTTCATATCATTTAAGAAAAAGTATTTGAGTTTTCAATTTTTCATGACATTTCACAATACTAGTGTAAGGTGATTGCTTCTAAAATACGTGTTTTGACAAAAGTAATTAAAGTGTAGACATTCTGAGTTATTCTGATATTTGAAACTAAAGCTTGCCTATGTTATTACTTCTCATCCATCAATCGTTTCGTTCACAATGACCTTACAGCTATTCTGGTGTAGTCACCTTGAAGGTAAATTCTAAAGCTTTGATTAGCAGCCTGTGGTTTTTTTTTTCTCTGTTACTCCTTTGGCAGGTAAACTAACATGAGGACATTATTCTTTTAGAGGTTGATTAAAGAATCTGGCAGAGATTTGATTCTTTAATCAAAGGTAACATCCTTGTAGGGTATAAAGGAATCTAGGAAAAGTAAATGCTAGAATTCTTTAGAAAAAACAATGCTCAGATGCAGTCTCAAGTAAAAAGTATTTTGGACTAACATAAAGTATGAATGCTATGTCCAACTCTTTTCAGGTCATACGATATGTTTATTATTTATTTTTGGCATTTTCTAATTTGCCCATCCAAATAGCAGTCATGTACCAAGCACTTAATTATTACTTGGCATCTTAAACATGCACGACTCTCCTTTTCAATTCTGCTCCTATACATCAGACATTTTTTCTTGTGTTCTGTTTTTGCTTTATTATAGGAAAGTCTTCTGAAACAAATATTCTGTCTTTTTGTTCAGGCACATTAAAGTTGGGAGGGAGAAATAGTTCCTTTGAGAACTAATTCAACAGTTGAGGCCTTACTGTAGAAAATTGTCTTGCACATTTTTTCACCTGAACTCTCAAACTAGTCTGTCAGCATTAAGTTCTTATTCACCACATATCCCTTATGGGTCCTCGATGAAGCCTAATTAGAAAAGAATTTTAAAGTTCAGAAATATCCACTGGACCTGTCACTGATCTTTGATGGATGGAAAACCAATGAAAATTGCAAAATGCCTGTTAACAAAGATGTTAAGTTTTTCTTCCAAATTTTAATGTGCTACAGTTTACACCATGGGTGTCCAACATTTTGGCTTGCATGGGCTACATTGAGTGAAAAGGAATTGTCTCAGGCTGCATATAAAATATGTAATATAGTTAATATATATAACTAACAAAACTTATTATATATTTTTTTTTGTTAAAACATTTAAAAAAAAAAAAAGAAAGAAAGAAAAAAGAGCAACAAGACCATAAAGCTAGTGGGATATTTGACCTTGTTTTTGTGAAACTTATGCGTCTGTCTGGTTCAATGGAAGTGGTTGCAATTCTTAGTGAGTTCTCAAGGTGTTCATCAGAGATTTTTGATGAAATTCTACTCTTCCTGTGCTTCATCCTTGAAAACAGTTGTTCACAAATGTACATAATGCCATGAATAAGGCGTGATTGTGAAATGAGGGATATTTTTCTCTGGTAAGAGAGGTCTCATAAAAGTCTAGTAGAGAGACTAGATCAAGGTTTTCTTTGAGTTGAATATCTGATTGCAACTCTGTACATTCCATTTGAAAATACACAGGTAATGTATTTATGTTGACTGAAAATAGAGGCGCAAATATACAAAAATAATTAATGATTTTTTCAACAATCTTGAAACCTATTTTCAAATTTATCAAAACAGAAAGTAAGGCTGCATGTTTTTTGCTGTTCACAGGACTGTGTTTAGCCAATGTAACAAAATAGATTAAATTATTTGCCATAACTTGAGTTAGCACTACACTGTGTCCTCTGATAGCACTAGTTGCTGAGTGATGGGAGAAGGTCCGGGGCTGGGCCAGGCCGTTTGCTGGGGCAGAGCCACCACTATGTTGGTTTAGCAGCAGGCGACGGACCGTACTGCGAACTATGCTGGGCCACATGTGGCTGCCGGGTGCGGGTTCAACATGCCTGGTATAATACAAATGGCATAAAGTGCATCAAATCAACCCGAGCAAATTAGGGGATCATTCCTTAGGAATGTTTTTTCCCCAGTCTTGGTCTTCACTTCCACTTTTTTCCACTGACCCCTCCACAATCAATTTCTTCTGTTTGAGGGGAAGCAGAGAAGTTATCTTTGAGGGGAAGTTATGCTGACATGGGCATGTTTATTAAAAGGAGCGGAGCTGTGGTGTGAGCCATTAATTTAAACAGAAATACTTTCAGAGATGCTTAGTGTAAAGAAAGTATGTTTAGGTCACTGTTAGTGAGAAAACCACTGCGTTTAAAATACTTATCTCCTATTTTTTATTGGAAAAAAAATGTGCCGTGAACTTTTTAAACTAATTGCAGTGTCAGCATACACAATTTTAGATAAAATAAATCTTTTAATTGATATTTTATCTATATAACAAAAGTCATAATGTAAAGAAACAATCACCTTTCAGTTGTCATTAAAGGTTAAATTTGGGGCAAACAAAGAAGAAATATGATATGTCTGGAAAATGGTTTTGTCCTGACTTTGTAAAGTCATAGATTAATGGAGCAAAATAAATGGTTCTTTCTCAGGTAGACCATGTATTTATCTGAAGTTTGCTTAATTTAAACATTTTGAAACAGTATGTATCATAATATGATTGAAGTCTAAAGAGATAAATTTAGGAAAATTTTCTCATGATTGGACTTACATAACACAGATTCTGAGAAAAATCTGTAGTGTTTATATTTTAATAGCTCCTGCTTCTGCAGATTGTGATCGAATTTGTTGACTTTGACAGTCTATGACCTTCAAAGACGCTTGTCTTATCCTCCATCATGTTATTTCTGCTCCACAAGTCCTCTTGTAAAATGATATGTTCTTTCTGAATGAAAAGTAATTCTAAACACTTTACATCTTCAGTAGAGATTTGGTATTTTGTCATTTCTGCATGTCGCATTGTAAAGCTACCTAAGGCAATGGATCAAAATGATTCAACACTAGCTTCTGAGCTTACATTTATTGTGATGTACAACACACTAAAGATAAGTGACAGTTAAAATTCTCTGCCAATAGCTATGTTTCTTGCTAATGATTATAAATATGAAATACATCTCAGTTATCAAGGCATGGATTATCTGTGCCGTGTATCATCATAACAATGGATTTAGACATCGTGAATTGGTTTGGGTCTGACAAGACTTATCGGTATAGCCCTGTTCAATTTAGTTAGGTTTTTGCCAAGTATATTTGCATCTTAGTACAGTATGACTACCCTTTGTAAAGCAAGCTTGAGTGTTTCTGGAATTCTGGTGCTAGTAGAAGTAGGAACACATTTACCTGATGGGGGAAGAAAGTTGAGGGAGCTAGTCTCAGTAGTGTCTTGTACCAAAAGATAAAAATTAAAATGTGTGAAATTCAATCTTAACACAACATAATGATATTTTTCTGGGTCAAACACAATAACAAATTGCCCAGAGAGGTTGTGGAATTTCCATCGTTGGAGATCTTCAAAACCTGACTATATATGGCTCTGGGCATCCTGGTACTGTAGCTTGAGGAGAGGCATTGAATTAGATGATCTCAAGAAGTTGCTTCCAGCCTAATCAATTCCGTGTTTCTGTGATCCTGTGTAAATGTTCTAAGCGGTGACAACCCAAATGAGAACACTTACACCAGGAAATAACCTGAGTTTATGACAATCTAGCTGAGCCCATGTACTGTTATTAATAATGCAAGACATGACAACCCAGTAGAGTACATGTGCGCTGGTAAATAATCTGAGAGGTGACAACCTAGCTGAGCTGAGCTGAGCTGACTGGAGTCAGCAGTTTCTAAACAGAAATACTTGGTCATGATAACTTGGTTTTGTTCCTGTAGAAATCCTATTGTCAAGGTTTTTTCCAATACTGATAATCTCCCAGTCTTCCTGTTACTTCAACAGATAGTTCTGAACACATTGTGTACATACTGGCTTTAATCAGTGTCTCAGGATCTGCCAACTTGCAGGGAAATCTCTCTTTTCCTCTAGGACATCTTGTTGTACCTCTATTTTATGGAAATGTTCAAAGTAATGTTAACCGCCCTCTTTTCCCAAAGGCCCAATAGATTTAGAATTCAAATGCACTAATCTGATTCAGTATTTTCTCGAGAACTGCTATCCAATTTAGCAATTATACAGCAAGATACTACTTGCATTAATGTAAAAGCCTGGTTTTCTAGTGTTTGTTTTGTTTTGTTTTGTTTTCTGCTGTATTTCTGAGGATGTCTAAGCCATTTCTAGATACATTCCTTAGGGTCTATGGTTCATTTTTATTCAGTTTTTCTTGAATTATATACCCAGAGACATTCACATAATAAACTGATGTCCTACAGCTGTGTTTGGGGAGGCCATGGAGAACTAATCAACTAATGAAATATTCCTGTTTTTTAACTCCTTCATTCCCAGAATGGTTCATATCAACTCTACATTTTCATCTATACTAGAACGGACTAATATATTGAGTCTATATAGACCATATAGAGAGTATATATAGATTACATAGACAAGTCTATGTATAGGGACTGTAGTGACTATCTGTAGTGACTAGACACTTGTTGACGGCTCTCTGAAAATGTTCTTGATGCTCTTAAGGTTCTTTTCCAATCTAAATGATTTGATTCTATGATTCTACAGTCTTGAACTCACAGAAGTCAAAGGATTACTGGCAGCACCTCCTTTTAATAAACCACACTCTTCTTGATGAGGAGACATATGCAGAGAGAAAAAGGAGATGCTTGTGTGCACTTCTGCACTCCTGTCACCTTACAGACTGCTTTGAGCAAAGAGTGATGTTAAAAGTACACACAATGGTGGGAAAGGTCTGAATGAAGCAGACATCATTTCTGCATAATCATAATTTTTGAAGCTATACCTCTACTGCAGGACCTCTGGAGAGACAGAGAATCTCGTAGCAAGACTGTTTCTTAGTATGGATATAACTTGTTGGTAAATAGATATAGTTTTCATACATACATGGGCTCTAATGTCAGTTCACTAATGGCTTTTCATCAGGGTTTGTTCCAACTTTTTAGAGGCATTACACTGCTTCTTTAACTGATTCAAAAACATATAGTAATATTAGGCTGTAACTTAGTTTACTCAGAAGCTTGTGATATCACAGGAAATACTCCTTTACATTCACAAGTATTTCACAAGTGACAATATTTATAACATTTAAAAAAAAATAGTTTACATTCTAGAAATTGTTCTTCATTTTACTCATTTATGGCCTGTTATAACATACACTTTAGTAGATGGGATTTCTTCCAAGATGTTTTGCCAAGAAGATCAAAATAGAAATACCATATTAAAATAAAGCAAATAAAATTAAAAGAATAAAAACCCTGATCAGTTTACCAAGGTGTTTGGTAGTTAATGTTACTTGCCATCTACAGTTACTAAAAGATTTTTCCGCTTCAGCACATACTTTTGAGTGCAATGTAATTCTAGAATAACAAGAGGTGAGTGAATAATGGTTTTCTTGTCCAAGTATGCATCAAGATATACTCCAGGAGAAAGATCTCTTGGACTAGTAAATTGGAGACCAACAGTTCATCCAAGATGATGGAAAGAGAAATGAACCTCTCTACTAGTACTGAGAATGGGGAGAATGGGGCTATCATATCTCCTTCTGTTACATTGTAAAGACACATTATAACCACCACGCTCTTCCATAGAAAACATTATTCAAATATTCTATTCCTTAACCTGACTATCATTTCTATGAAGCAGCCTAGGTAACACCAATAGAAAACTTCTGAGAGCACAAAACCTGAATGATTCATTCTGGTTGCTCTCTGCATTCAGACACCTTTGACCTCCTCCTGAAAGACCTCCTGCATTTCCACAATTGAAATTGCTTCTCCCTGAGTATCCTAAACAAATAGTCTATTGAGATATGTCAAAGAAAACATAGTTCTTTAGAAGCTCTCTAACACAAAACCAAACAATGGAAATTTGACTTGGACCTGGATACATCAGCAATAGAACAGACTTGCTATTTATCGTACGTTTGTCATTGTGTTCAAATGTCAGCACAAGCTGGCCAAAAGGCCTCCAGAAGCAAGGCTAGAACATTGCCAAGCCCTCTGCAATACTATGACCTCTCACTTTTAATACTGATTTTAGAAGAAGGTACAAAGGTCATGGAGATAAGCTGTACAAAGCTGATACACGGAAGCCTACCTTCGTGTTATGTCCCATCATCAAGAGTTACCATCACTAATCATACTACATGTTGTGTATGGTGTGGATGAGATCACTCTACATATGTCATCAATACTTCATTTGTATGTGATTCTACTTATAGTTTGTGCTTTGCTAGTTAGTTTGGATACTACATATTTAAACCTAATTCTACCAGTAATACGAGTCTTACTAGATTCTAGAAAGAGTCCATGCAGATAGTTATACTTTGTCATCATCCTCAAAAAGTTTCTGAAACATGGTGTTCCTTGGGCATTAAAAAAACCTGAAAAAGGTGCGAAGAAAGGATGAAGAAACTGAGAAAACTATGGGTGTGGGAGGAGAAAGATCAGACAGAAATCGTTATGTGGTTTCAGCCAGCAAATATTTAGCCATCTATTTGTGACTCAGCACACTCAGGTGGATCCCATCTGGTCCCATGGACTTGTGACAATCTAGATGGAGTAGCATGTCTCTTACTGTCTCCACCTGAATCGTGGGGGGTTTGTTCTGTTCTTCATCCCATACTTCCAGGTCAGAGGATAAAGTATCCCAAGGTTAAGTGGTCTGACTATTAAAGACAGATGTAAAGAAGGCATTAAGAACCTCAGCCTTTTGCTTATCCTCAGTGATCATGTTCCCTACTGCATCCAGTAAAGGATGGAGATTCTCCTTTGCCCCCCTCTTACTGTTAATATATTTGTAAAAACATTTTTTGTTCTCTTTTACTTCAGTGGCCAGGTTGAGCTCAAGCTTGGCTTTTGCCTTCCTAATTTCCTCCCTGCTTATCCTAGCAACTTCTTTGTAATGTTCTTGAGTCGCCCATCCCTTCTTTCACTGGAGATAGATTCTCTTTTTCTCCTGGAGCCTCAGCAGAAGTTCCCTGGTCATCCACACCAGTCTTCTTCCCTTTCGGCTCATCTTACAGCATACTGGGACAGCCTGCTCTTGTGCCTTTAAGACTTCCTTCTTGAGGAGCATCCAGCCTTCCTGGACCCATTTATCCTTCAGGGCAGACTCGCAAGGGACCCTCCCTACTAGTGTCCTGAACAGTTCGAAGTCCATCCTCTGGAAGTCCAAGGTAGCAGTTTTGTTGACCTCCCTCCTGACTTCACCAAGAATAGAGAACAATATCATATGGTATGGATTATATCTTTGGCCTGTTTGGGTCTGCTGTCCTGGTCCTTTTTCTTCTCAGCTTCTTGTGCACCCTCAGCCTCCTCGCTGACTTAGTGTAAAACACTGTTCACTACCTATTTCTATAACGTATCCTCTTCTATTTTCAGTTTTGTAATACCTTAGAGGAGGTTATTTTGCAATCAATAGTCCTCCACAAACACAACTGATTCCAGCTTTCTCCTATAACCATTTTGCTTAGGATGACCTTGTCCACTAGCTTTACAGCTTACTATATGTAAGTATTTCTAACAACCACAATCTTTGGAAGTGATAATAAGTAGATACATACTTCTGTTCTGCAAAAGAACAGAAGAAAGACAAGTTTTACCTTGTTGAGTCTCATTCCATCCATTCGAGTTACAAAATACTCCTGAATGCTTCCACTTATTTAAAAGATGTCTTTGACTTTTCTTTCTTAGGAAGCAAAAAAACCTTAATTTTCAAATTACGCCAGCCCAAAATCCTACCTCCTATCACAGTAGTTTTTCTTGTCTTAAGCTAGTGTTGACAAAGTCTATAGGTTAAAAGTATATATATGCCTTTTTCAATGATCAAATGACTACTTCTCCCCCAAAAAAGCAGAACTACCTTCTTGAAGTGGAATACCCCAAAACATCAATTTTTCTTAAAAATAAAAAAAAAATAATAAAAAAATCAACATATAAATATAGGGTAGGTGTTGGTCTGTTGGTCACAACAGCTGAATAATTAAAAGCCTTATTAAAGCACAAACATGAAAAAATCTGTTGCCAAATTATCACTAAAAAGAAAACAACTTCCTCAATTGTGCAATGCAAGTGATGATATGAAGGCTTTCTAACATGCAGATTTGGTGTAATCCACAGCACATCTCGTCATCATTATCATCATCCAGACCTACTAGAGAACATTCTGGTTATCTCCTTGTCTACACAACTGCTGCATGAAACTTGAGCACAGCTGCCTTCTTTTCCAACTCCCACAGTTTACAGAGCTATACAGTTTTACTTTACACATCAAGAACTTGATGCCTCAGAAAGAAATATGATTTATGTTAATGGCAGCCAAAAATTCTAAGTAGATTTAAGTAGAGGACTGGGAAAAGTTATGGACATTAGGTTCTTCAGTAGCTGTTGAATACAATGAATGAAATACAATCTGCCTCAGCAAGTTCCAGGAACCTCGAAGGTTTTAAGGGCAAAAGAACTGCTCTACACCTGTTCTTTCATTTTTCCTTCAGCATGTGAAAGTACAAAGTATTTGAGACAGCATGTTGGCTCAAATTGACTTTTGGATTGATGTATTAGAGTATCAATTTAAAGTCTTGCCAGTTACCTTCTATTGTTATTACTTCAGAGCAGTCTGGAGATATGTTTCGATTTTTCCCGTTTTCCTGTACATGGGATACTGCTTTTCATCTGGACAGTCTGTCATGTCAATGACTGCTCATCCATGTTAAATAGCATTGCTAATATTCATGTCTTTCCTTTCAATTCCTTTTCAATTTGCCTTTGATTTTGATATAGTAGATTCCTGAGTGTTCATGCTCAGTAGTCCACCATAAGTCATGCTCCAATCTGAAACACCATAATTTCCCGTTTTCCTCTTCTTATAACTAATCCATTTCCAAACTTGTCTTACTGTTTATTTAGTCCTCCCCTCTAAAAAATTTTTCATTGAAAATGAATTCATCCTTGGTCGAATTTAAACTGCTAGGAATCTTCTGATGCTTGGAATTTTCTGCAATTATGTAGAAGATCCTTCTACGTAAAAAAGAAAAGAGAATTCAGGGGTTTAG
>WBMW01001035.1:16467-54049 GCA_013396635.1 Penelope pileata | reverse complement strand
CGATACCCAACCGGTCAGCAGCCGGTTGTTGTATATTTGTACCCAGGAAGCTGGAGTGTATACTAAATAGATCAACTATCTCACTCCCAACTCAAGGCACAATTGTTCACTATCTTGAAATCCACTTACATCTGTGATCAGTCTGACTGACTATTCAGTATTTCTGAAATCAAATTACACTATTTGCTTGATTTATTCTGACCTTCTGCTTTAATTTTTTCCTGATACTTTCAGTATTTCCCGATACTTTCAGTACTTATGCAGGTCCCAGCAGGCCAAGCATCCCCAGCCCAGGCTCTGTTTCATCCCTGTGCATTAGCTGCCTGCTCAGATTTCTGCTGCTGTCAGATAAATTGTCTAAAGAGATGTGTTCTCAGAATTGTGCCACTCAGAGCAGGAACAGCTTTGTTTTTCTCAGCAATAGCTCCTCTGTTCCTGGTTTTTATCATTACGGATGTGGGAATCTGGAAGTACTTTGTGGTTTCAGCACTCTGTGTCTCACCTATGTCTTGGTTTCAGTCTAGGGGCAAGACTGAGCAGTACAGCAGTCAAACTCCCTCTCTTCCCAGTAAATCTCTTCCTTGGTGAATATGTTTCCATGGAGATTAAATCTTTGCATGAGGGCCAGCTGGTGTTTTCCAAAAAGGACTGCATTTACATGAGAAAAGGACCAGGATCCTGGTGTGTACAACCCGGCAGGTAAGGACAAGCTTTGTAGCACTTCATATATTCATAAATAGCAGTTCATCACAATGTTGCAGTACTGCTTTGGAATAAATAGACTCTTCATCTGATTTCTCATTGTGTGTCCACTTCTGCAAAGTTTTTGTGTCTTGCTGGAAAACGCCAGTTACAATGAAATAAGTAATGAAAATAAACTTCTCTGTGGTGTAGTGAATTTTCTGTAATTGTATTGTTCTTCTATGGCTCTACAGATCTTCATGCAGCAATTTCTCACAACTCAGAAATTTTCTCTGCCATCTGAACTGAAGTTACACAACTAGGACTCATTTGGTTGGGCTTTGCACTCTTGGTAACAGGTATCTGAATGCCTGTGGAAGGAGAAAGGTTGCAGAGGGGAGTTACAGTAAAATTCTAGCTTCTTACATGACAAAATAAGGCCTATGCATTTAGAATTAAAAACTACTAAAATTACTCTGTCTTAGCAAAATTGTAAATTGGAAGCATGGTAAATAATTTCAAGATATCTGTCTTTTTTAGATTCCTTTCTTCCTGATAAAAGTCTTGCACCACTAGCATTAATAATCTAATTTTTGTCTTTTAAACAGTCTCTTAGTTATTTAACTTATTTTATAATGAAGGAGTGCCATTGTCTGGCATGTCAGTTAGTTATCTGAAGTATGATTAACTGATATCCAGGAAAATAAAATTTGTTGTTTACCACTGAGGCCTATAGAGTTAAAGTTCTCCTATGTAGTTACTCACATAAAAGCAAATATAGCTCGTGATTCTTGTTTGACTCTTCAATCAAATGACCTCACAATTTTCTGTAAAAAGATTAAAATTTGAACTACTGAGATTTCCTGTCTGTCCATCCCTCTAACAGAGATTGCAAGGACTTCTGATCCTCCTATGTGCAATTTCTTTTCGGCCTGGTTCACAATTTCACTAAATACCTCTCCCGAAGTGGATGGGGGATACTTGCCTCTATTGGGGAGACTGGGTGTAAAAAGAGCACCACCATTCGATTTTGATTTGCCCCTGACAATCTATTGGAGGCTGGATTCAAATTCTTTATCCCATACCCCTTCAACCTCTTCACCTCAGAGAATTAATATGACAGGACTTTGATAGTAACTCAGTAATGCTTGAAAAGTAGGCCAGAAATTGAAAGGATGATTTTTTTGTATGTGTAGTAAAGAAGTCCAGGCAAACAATATACGTTTTTAGAGACTACTGTACATTAGATTTTATTCACAGTGAAAGGAAATGCCTTTCTTCTAAGTATATAAATAATTATAGTAGAGAAAAAAGTTGCTATTCCTTCTGAACTTTGAGGTACGGTTTCTCCTTTTGTCCAAAACCATTCCTGAGTTTATTGCTAAATGTTTTTCAAACATCAAAAGCTTTTCATTAAGAAAAATCTGTGAGTGCTTGAGTGAAGAAGAGCAAGGGAGAAATATAATCTGTACCTTAGCACAGTTCTTATTCTCAGAAATCTGCAAAGCATTGCTACTCTGTGTGTGTGCATGTCCACATAGGTACGAGCATAAATCACTTGCTCAGGTGAAAAGCTTATTATAACAGTGAATGCTGACTCACATAGCCAAGAAAATCAGAGGCTGACACAAAACGGCAAATACACTGCAGCATTAAAGGTCATTTAGAAAATTTCTGACAGTTTGGAATATCAGAAGGTCAAAAATCAACAGCACATTGTCCTGTTTGGTTAGACGGTGCTACTAGTCTCTCTCCATGGACTCCTATTATCTAAAATAATTGCATGCTCTTTTGAAATCAGCCATTCAAATACTGTATTTCCCATTTTAGGAAGAAATGAATCAAGTGTAGAGAATGGCTTATTTTATTCTAGCAGTCCTTTTAACATGCAAATAGTACAATCAGTGAACACACTTCTGTTTATGCCATTAAAGATGATGTAGGAATAATTGATGATCCTTTGCAAAGTTGATGACATTCACATAAAAAGTATAATACATTTTGAGTAAAACAACCTATAAAATCAAACTTAACATATCTTCCTTGTATGACTGAGAACAATACTTGCTTATACTTTTATGTTTACTGGAATGGTTGTCCTAGAATACAAAAAACGAGGATACTTTACTACTGCAGCTAGGAGCACAGTTAAATTTCATTCACATTAATCATAAAATGGGCATTAAACTACATAGTCATTTACATTTATTTCGTGTGATAGTAGGTAAGTGTTAACAAGGATGAGCTGGTGGCAGAAGTAAAGTTATTCCTGAGATTTTTGTCTGAATGGATATTCAGCTTCATATGACTGTTAATATTCTACTTGCCACTCTTTTGTAGTCTGTTTCATAAATATGTTTTAAAGTCATTTACAGAAAAATGTAAGACTTTAGACAGCACAAAAAGCCAACTTTTCCTGCCTTGTACGAATACTAGTTTACGGTGTTTTGGAGATAATGTCTTGAGGCAGAAATAATACCCTTTTTGAAAGAACAATATTGTGAACATGGAGGAATGAAAACAATTACTTATGCCAAAGGCTTAAGTATCAATGAACATTAAAAAAAAAAAAAAAAAGGAGAGAGAGAAAAAGAGAGAAGTGGGCATCTCTGTTTGCCCCAGGCAATTCAGAAGGGGAGACAACAAGGGACATTGTCCAGTTTAGGAACTGTGCACCTGGAGCTTCTGTTATTACCCATTTAACAACAAAATATTCAGTTAAGGACATTTTTTTCCCCTTTTTCTTCCATGTGGCTAAAACAGTAACAGAATTTCTGCTGATTACTAACTTAGCAAGCTCCATATCCTATCATTTATGAATTTCAGCCATGCAAAACTATACTTGATTTTCTAATTACTTTGTTTTGGAAAGCCTGAAAATTCTTTTTTCAGAGAAAAGGCACTGAGACAAAGACATATGGGGAAATGTCTTGTGGATCATTGCTGAGAGAGAAGATACAGAATTTCTTCCCCTAGCTCATGATGGCACTTTATATTTGTAAATTAAGAACTCTTCCACAAAACCTACAGATTCCTGGAGAGTACTTTCATTTTCACTCCCAAATTCAAAAGGTGCTTTTGACAACTCTTTAAACTAAGGACTTCTTGTAACTTAATTTCTAACCTTTTCGTTATCAACCAATCCCAATTTCACAACACGCAGACTCTTCACATTACGGAGACTTCTATAAATGCATCCTGCTGTCTCCACAAAGAAAATGTGGGAGCCAAAAGAATGGCATTGTGAAAGGACACCCAAGTCATGATCTTAGCCAAACCTTAAAACACGTTTTGTCAGTATCATGATAATATTGCAGAGTATATAGTGGGGATTATTGAAAGCTTTGCCTTGATCTTTACTGTATTTCTTAACGTTTGAGAAATTTGTGCACCTGGACATATTTGCAAAAGGTATTTCCTGCAAAAAAAAAGGCTTTGAATGCTACTTCAGAGGTTTTAAAGTTTTGTTTGAATTTCTGAATATTTGTTCTTCATAGGGGATGTCATAATAGAACATCAGTCAGCTCTGAATTGTATTATGGAATATCTTATTACAGCAAATTACTGTTATTGTGAGCTACATTTTAGGTTCAGATTAGCTCTGAACAGGAAGTATTTAACTTATTACAAGCAGGAATGTTTAGGAAACAGAATCATATTCTTAAGCTATGAAACCTATGAGACCTTCAAAGACACTGTTTAGCTGGGAAAACTCTGATATAGTCACTGCAAGTCAGAAAATCTATGCCTGATTCTCTACTACTTAATTTTACTTCAGAGCTACACAGATTAAAGGTAAAAGAAAGAATTGGCAGATTTTTTGAAAAAAACTTGTGATGTAATTTTGGTTATTGACACTTCCTTCTTAAAAATGAGATATAGATTTGTAAGAAATGAAGTGTACACAATAAACATTTGCTAATCCAGTAGAACAGGTATATCGACTGATTATTGTGTAATGTCTTAATCCTAATCCTAATCCTAATCCACGACATCTCAAAAATCATCTACTGGAATGGAAATGCCGCAGTAATCTGTCTTTTTTTCCAAACTTCTCAGTATTCCTTTTTGTCTTAATAAATAAATAATTAAAGTAAAGCAGTCACTCATCTAACATCGTGGATGATGTAGTAAAAGAAAGTTGTCTCAGACTCAGGTCATTGTTATAGAAAAAATTTTAATATAATGAACAGACTCCTGATTTTTTGATAAGAGATTTTGCCCTTTCAGAATAAGCCAGAATTCTCATCTATTTTGCTTTGTGATTTGTTCTTTCTAAGGAGAATTAATTAAAATGCTGAAATAAATAAATACTATGTCATCTCTCTAGAGGGTTTCTCTTTTTTGGCATTTGAATGACTAATCTCTCTGTTTCTACAGACTTAAAATAAACCTCAAACCCTTCATTTTCTGAAGAGAAAATTTATGCAGATAACTAATTCTAACCTTCTACTCCAATTCCTGTGACAGTTGTCCTGTATCTATGCAAGCAGAACAGTCTGCCAGGAAATTTCGCAGATGTCAAGAGTCAAAGTACAAATATTAGTAAGTGTAAGATTTCTGTAGACAAAAGAGATCAGAATAATGTTGTGACCTTTCAATTAAGCCATGTATAATACAATTATTTATTCTTCAGTTTCTTTTTTTCTGCTTCTGTTTATAGGCCATAAATTTAGAATGCATCTAGCTAAAGAAAATGTATCATAAACAACAATTTAAGTACTGTTTTTACGCTACCTTAGAGAACTATCAATTACTGTAATATATGACTGTGACTTTTATCTGCAAGCAGGCTTTTACTTCTTAGAATCAATTAGTTAGCATCTACTAGTCATTTTTAGTGGCTTTTTCTCTTTGCTGCTAATGGGAACAGGCTTGCTGCATTCTTTTGTTGAAAGCAATGATAGACTTGTTCCCTGATAAAAGATATACTTAAAATATGTACAGAAGTAAAAAAAAATCCCTTAGGTAATATTGTGTGAAGTTCTGTAATATTCCCATTTCCCATAAATAAATACTACAATAAATTGAACTCCAGAGGGAGATACATTATTCTCAACTGTAGTGGTCTAAAATGCAGAGTTGTACAACCAAGCTGAACTCCTTTCACGATTGATGGAGAAGAGTGAGCATTTGTGAAGCACGATTCATCAGATGTCTTCAGACATCTACCTTAGGGTGAGAGCCATGATGCCCTGAAAGCGGCTACTTCCCTCTTATTATGAAGGGAGCATAGATTGACTTTCAATACAGATAATTACCAGTGACAGGTGCCTGCATTTGTCACGTTAATCCTACGCACAACTGTGTGGGATCCCATGTTTCCATTTGCTGAAATACTTCAGCTAAGGTCAGAGCATATAATGCTTTTCCATGTGTAAAACCACCTAGAGCTGGCTGTAGTTTTCTACTAAGAAACTATGCATTCCTAGGAATATTTTAATGTCTAACTACATGGATGTCAAGCAGCAAGGTAGCGTAGCTGGATGGTGTTCAGATTGCTTAATTCTCGTTCCCATACCTAAATTTCCTGCTAGAGGGTCATTGTAGCAGCAGTTCACATCATTAAGCAGATAGATAAAACTTGCCTACAATTCAAAAGAATTAATGGTAATAATACCATTATTGTTATATGTTATTATATTATACAGGTGAGGTAACCACCTGACATTGCCAAAAAGGCAGCTTATCCTATGAGATGGTTCTACACGCATTTAAAATGGGCAATATTTTTCCTGGCTAAAGGTTCCCTACACCGAGTACCTCTCTGGATGCCATCTCAGGTTGGAGCAATGTTGATTTGCATCCACACAATGTGCATGTGATCAAAGTATTTAGTATGAAATATTTACTCAGGTCCATCTTCAAAACCGTTTTGTTTTTGATCTACCTGGCTTAGGGTCAAAAGAACGGAGAAGTCCTTTTGAATTTTCATCTTTTTAACTGTTGTTATTCTTGTACCTTTAGAAACTACCTATTTCAAAGTATCTTCCCTATTTCAAAGTATCTTCTTACAATCTTAGAGACTTACAATCTCTTTACAATAGTTTCATTTTTCGTCAAATTGACTATATTGACATATACTGACTATATGAGAACAAATCTCTAACTTATCGCAGATCATTTTAATAACAGTAGTAACCTTTTCTATGAAAAATGTTCAGTCCTTTTTTCACCTGTTGCTTTTCAGTTACTAGTATTTAAGAATTTTAAATTTAATATTAGTATTTTAAAATGCATCATTATTCTTCTGCTACTCAGAAAAATCTGAATGAGTTTTTGGAAAATTTTTGAAAAATTCACCTCTGCACTGAAGTAAAGTTTAGCAAATTTCAGATCCAAAGTTTATTTGATAAGCATAATAATATATAAAAGCATGTTATAACAAAGATCTCTTGATAATTTTAACTATACTTATACTACTGAGAAACATTGTAAAAAAAATCCAGTACACATACACTTTACGTCAGATTACTTGTCAGTGTAATGAATCAGTACTTAGATGGCAGAGAATTTTGTTATTCAAAAAGCACCATATCATGAGAGCTCAATTAATTACACTTACTGACTACTCATTACAGAGATCCACTGATATTTACCTGTTGTTTCAAGTGTTATAATTTAAAAGGAATCTACGTATGCTACTGAACATGGGTAAATTTTCTCCAATTTGAAGAATTTTATGCTGTTATAAACATGCAAAATTCGTGTCGATTTCAGTGAGAGTCAAACTTTCAGGATTTGATCTTTTTGCTCTTCTTAGAAAATATGCATAGAAAAAAAATCACATGAATGTTTTCCCAAATGTTTTAGCTATTAAAAGGTACTTTCTATTTAGTAACTGGATTCTTCTAAGCTTATACTGCCATTTTTACCTTTAATTTAATCTCTTTCAAGCTATATGCATTCTACATATCCATCTTCCTGCTATGCTTGATATATCACAATAACCATTATCTCAACAAGATTTGAGGGTTACCTTGCACATTACTCATAGATATTCTGTTTTTTATAGCAATACCTTTTTTCTGGAAGTGTTCACTCATTCACTTGGGTCTAGAACAACTCATAACACATTTTTCTCAGGAATGTCAGTTCCTATAAGATTCAGCGCTCTTTACGTAAAGAATTGAAAGACTCACTTGAGCAGGATCAGGAGAAAACACCTAAATACTCAACTAATTTAATATCCATTTTGTCATATAAAAGTGCATAATCAAATCAAACCGAGAGGTTGTTGGTCACAAAAACAACAAATGAATTGTGCTCAGTTATAACTTTTCTTTCATGACAGTGGGAAGACACCTGAAAGTGTCTGAACTTACTTTGGCTTTTAAGTATTTAATCTTACAGTCACATTTCATTCTATAACTCTAGGAAAGAGAGTGTAACTTTTTTAATGTTTTTATTTAGCGAGGCACTACGCACGTACTGATCTGGCAAGAACAGCATATGTAGATTTAAATTTGTCTTCCGGAAGAAAGATAAGTAAAATGTCTGTGAAAAAATGTTGTGCAGAGAAAAAAATATATATATTTTTTAGAATCAATATTCTGGTTTTAAAACATTATTAAGCATCTGCAAATTAAATAAACGTTCTGTGATCAACAGTCCTATGTCCATGAATTTTCTTTTGTCTGGATCTTCATAGAATCATAGAATTGTTCAGGTTGGAAGGGACCTCAGAGATCATCTTGTTCCAACCTCCCTGCCATGGGCAAGGACACCTTCCACTAGACCAGGTNTGGACACAATACTCCAGGTGAGGTCTCACGAGAGCAGAGGAGAGGGGCAGAATCACCTCCCTCAACCTGCTGGCCATGCTTCTCTTGATGCAGCCTAGGATCTGGTTGGCTTTTTGGGCTGCAAGCGCACACTGCCAGCTCATGTTGAGCTTCTTATCAACAGACACCCCTAAATCCTTCTCCTCAGGGCTGCTTTCAAGCCATTCTCCGCCCAGCCTGTGTATGTGTGCTTGGGATTGCCTTGACCCAGGTGCAGGACCTTGCACTTGGCTTTGTTGAACTTCATGAGGCTGGCATGGGCCCACCTCTCAAGCCTGTCCAGGCCCCTCTGGATGGCATCCCTTCACTCTGGCATGTCGACTGCACCACACAGCTTGGCATCATCTGCAAACTTACTAAGGGTGCACTCGATCCCACTGTCCATGTCACTGACAAAGATGTTAAAAAGTACAGGTCCCAGTACTGATCCCTGAGGAACACCACTCATCACTGGAGTGAGGTAATAAATCTTGAGGTAATAAATTTTTGAATTTAATTAAATTTTTACCTGATGATTTTATCAAACAAAGATAGGAACAGAGTTCACTTTCTGTCAAGAGCTCTTATACTCAGTCGGATGATCAGTTCTGAAATGGAGACTCGACTGGAGATCAAAAAGAAATAAAATTTTTCATTGACAAACTGTTTGAAAGCGCATGCTGAGAAACCTGCAAGGTCTCCCTAAAAAGATGAGAACAATATGTGCGCCAGTTTGAATATGTGGTAAAAATATTTAAACTATAAACTAGACAGCTGTGGTCCAGGAGTGTTGGATTGCAGAACTTTTTGGTGAGAGGCTGCCAGGCACCTTTGCAGGATTTTCAGCCTTCATTTGCTGCATGATTACCACACAATCCTCTGTGGTCTTCCTTTTGGCGCTGTACACCTCCGCACACTGCCTACAGTGCAAAAATCTGGCTGCTGAGAGACAGCCTCTCCAAGGATGAAAAAGAAATGACTGCACACTATACTTAATAGTGAAATTACAAATCCTCTCAAGCAGGATTCAATCTATTTAGAACACACTCTACAGGAAGTCTTTCCCTTGGGATGTAATTCTGGTAGAAAATTATGCACTGTGCATGTACATGATGAGGCATTTGTTCAGAGATGTTTCATATTCAAAAGATACCAGGAGAGTTCTGGTCAACACTGTCATATCACTGCACTAAAAACAAATTGTACAAGGAGCAAAAAAGATGTATTATTTTGGAAATACAAACAATTACTTTGGTGCGTTTTGCAGCAAGTCATTTATGTATAACAGTTTGAAAGCTACAAAAAAATAACCTTATACAAACATTGATGCACAAAGTTAGTTGAAAAGCAACGATTGCAAACAAAAATAAAAAGAAAAACAAGCCAAGAGCAAACCTAACTGATCTAGTCACATAAGCTATTGTAGACTGTTGATTTTGTCTTCCTTTATTGTAGTTCCCAATGCTTTTCTGTCCCACTGAGATGGCTGTTATGTGTAAATTTCAGAGGAAAGTGATGAAAGAATATTTATTTTTGTTTGAAAAATAAAGCTTTGCTGTTTATATGTGCTATATTACTGAGTAGGAACAGAAATAGACAGCAAAACTGATGTAACTTATGTATAAGCAGAATGAACAGTACAGCAGCAGGACTGAATGTAGACCAATATGTTACACACTCTGCAAGGGGAACAAAAACACTGAAGAGATCAGACTAGATTTCTACAAAAACTTTTAAAAGCTACAATGCATTGAAGTCTTCATTCACTGCCACTCCTTTATTTTCTTGCAATCTAAAGTTCACCTCACATATCTTTGTGAATTGCATTACAGACTGCTTTCTGTTTATAAAACACACAGTTTTCTTGCCCGCAGTGCGCATAACACTCTCTTATCTGAAGGCTCCATTTGTATAAGGAGAGTGAAAATACTGGCTAAAGGTCAAAGCTCATTTGTTCTTAATCATTCATGGAAATCTTGCTCCAGCTGAAATTGTATTTTGATATTTTACATATTCGTATCTTATTGACAAATTTGTTTCAATATGTGTATAAGGTGCATATTCCTCTTTACATTCCACTTGTTTGCATAGAACCTTCCACATACAAAATGAAATATCTATACAGCATCTCTTAAATAAATAAATTAAGAAAAAGAAAAAGGAACAGAAACAGCTTGAGAAGATTGATGATGCTAGCAGCTCAGGTGCTTGAGGTCTTTTTTTGAAGCAATTTAACCAGCAAAATATTTTCTTCTGTTAGCAAACTGCTTACAAACTAAACATGATCTTTTTAGATGTGTGTTTATTTTCAAATTCAAAATATAGATTCTAACAGAATATTTGTGCTTTAGATGAAGTGCCTGTCTAATAACTGTAATCATAATCAAACAGCAATGAATGCATTGTTGTCCTTCACTCTGAATATTCATGCAAATTTGGCCTCAGAAAAATTTTCTAAACTGTTCTTCTCTCTTTTTGTTCCTTGACCAAAATAATGTGGCCACCAGTAGTTAGGGCTATAGTCATGTTTCTGCACCTGTTCCAGGGCTATTATGTACTTATTTCAGTACTTAAGTGTCTGGTAATGCCTAAAACTGAAATCAAAATGAGAGTGATCGCAGATGCGGTCTAGCAAGATGAAGAAGGCTGGTAGCTGAAGCTGATCTCACAGTTACGATAATTGATATTTTTGTCTGTTTGAATCATAGAGTGCCAAACTAAATTCTACCTCCTGGTTTGTAAGGGGTATACAGCACAAAGATAATGGAGTTGGCAATGAACTTAAGAGCATCAAATGGAAGCTGTCACATGTAAAAGATTAAATTATTTTGAATATTGAAATACCAGTAAAATTTAACTACATGGAAAATAGTACACTTTCCTGTTTACTGTTTTTATACTTGCAAGTGAGAAAATAAAAGCAAAACACAAGCTCAGGATGGAGTAAAAAGTACAATTTAGTCGTTTATCTGCTGTAACCACCAGAACAAGAAATATCTGTACTTTCAAATTTATAGGAATAAGTTTTGCTTGCAATTAGACCAGTAGCTTCTTAAAGACAGGCCTTGCTTTTATTTAGTGTTGAACACCAACGGGACTGAGCCAGCTGGAGTCCAGGAGAATAAAATTTTTGTGTTGATTTAGCTGATCATAATAAGCAGAAAAAAACCTGAGGGAAGAAACAGGTATATTATGAAATGTAAAGAGTGTAAAGAGTTGGGGCTCAGCAACCAGCATCATTTGGACTACAGCCCACAGCAGTTTTCATCCAGGATGTAAGTCTTTTTCAAATACACAGAGCAAAAATATACTTCCCCAAAAGCTTTGTTGATCACAGTAAAGTCTTCAAAGGCCTCACAGGAACTTTGGTAAAAGGACTCTTCATTCTACTTGAAGTGGCCTACAAGCCTTTCACAAGTAGCAACTAAAACGAATTCATTTGATATTGGAGCAATCTGAGTAATCATTAAAGAACATTAAAGTCTCAATAACAACATCAATAGAGTTCATAATACATACTTATAATCCTTATAATCCTTATAAATTACTAAGAATTGAGTTTTTGTTTTGTTTTTGTTTTTAATGATGTCATAAATTTTATTTTGGGAAAGGGGAGGGGGGAGTTCTTGCTTGTTGCATTTTGTTTGGTTGTTTTTTTACTTGCTGGAATTCTTAAGGATAAAGAAAATAAAACTATTGCTCATAAATTTGTCCTTCCTGGACTCATTCAGCCACTGTACCAGTAAAAAATTGGCTTTGGGAGGACAAAAAAAGTTGGCAGAAAAGCAGGAGCCCTGATTAGCTCCCCTTACACATTCAGGCCTGAAAACAAGTTGTGTCACCTTATATCTTATAGCTGAGTGGAAACCAGGGAGCTTTTTTCTGTTTTTAGCAGTAGCACTTTGTATCAACAGAATGTCTGCAAGGCATCCTTATTAGGCTAAAACTAACAGTAGGACGTCTTATGAAATCTGTTTTTTTCCCCTAGCTTTTAAAAGACATGGATACAAATATGAATTTCTGAAAGATAACAGCAGCAATTAGGAGATGGGGTGGATCCTGTAAACAAAATAGGGTGCTTTAGTTAACAAAGAGCTTGTACATCAGTATTTTGTTCGATCAAAGACCTCATGAACAATGGGGTTCTGTACAGTTGTATGTAAAAGTGTAGTCATTTGAGTGTTTATTGGGTAATTTGTATTTCTATTTTTAAAAGCATGAAAACCATGCATTGCATCCACCTAAGAGTAAAAAATTGACAAGCAAAAGACCATAGGTTGTGATTATTGAAGACCTGGAAAATTTTGTAAATAATGACCTGGAAATTCTGTAAAAGGCTGTTCCTAAGTCAGTGTAGAGTTGAAGAAACCAGTAGTCCCAGAATAGCTGTGTTTAAGTTTACCTAACTTTCATAGGACAAAGATGCTAAATATGAGAGGCCTTGATCTACAGTAAATGTAGGACAAAGCAAGGATTTACTGTAAAGAAAGTTAAATATATCTTCTTGTTACACAAAAATTCATTCAGGAAAAACAGAAAAGAGATATCCTGTAATAGAAAACAAGTTCATAGTCATGCATGCCTGTGTAACTGTTCTGGTTTAACTTATTTGAAATGAAAATGACCATATCAATATAGCTCATTGCTGCACAAGAGTTTGTTCATCTGATTGTCTGCCTGGCTGTTATGTGATCAGATGCATAGCAATTTATCTCTACATGCTGAATTAAATATTAGTTCAAGTGAATGATACTTCTGACGTTTTTCTGCAGCACTAGTTATTGTGACATTGAAACTACGTATGTGGGCAATATGGTACTCAAAACCCAAACTTTATGTTAGTAAGTAGGTTTTGCTTCAGCTTTGATCTCTGTCAAAACCCCTATAGCTTATGAAACTAAGCAGATAAATGACTACAGGAAAGAAGATAGAAATATTAGCGCAGACTGATGACTAGTATTTCCGGACAATGTACTCTTTCTCTTGTTATTCTCACACAGCTGTGCGGAAAACAGAAACCACCTTGGAACTACTGTCAATGTCCGCAGAGTTCATGGGTTCAAACAATCTACAGATTCAACCAAACTGTTGTTTTGTGCCCACTACTATATTTAGCTGTATATAAACATTACAAAATGCTAGGTACGAGTCCCAAATTTAAAGCTTATAAGTGCTTTACCACTAATTAAGTATTTCCACAAGGGAATGTGGAATTTCTCTAAATACTGTTGAGAGACATCACTAATTTATAATAAAAAAGTGCTAGATTAATCTTTGTTAGGAAGACCTATACATAACAGACAAACAGGCTCTAAAAGTAACTTTGGTGCATATATGGATGACTGTTGTGGATTGTCAACAGTGCATTTATTACTTAAGAAGTGAAGGATAGTCCTTGCCCCAGGGTTCTCACAGTCAAATTCAAATCAAACAGCTGATATACACATAGCTATTTGTGCCAAAATGTGATTCATATAAAGCCTAAAGATGTTCCAGAATATAGTCTGAGATGGTTGAGTTGCTCTAGATGTATATCTCATTGAGTGAAGTGATGCAAGATTGGATTTCTGGTTAGATCTAGCAAAATATTTTTTGAGCTACATGAAAACATCTTTAAATTATTACCTATGCTAAATATTCATTGTACATTTAAATGTGAATTAAAGTAAACATGCATACGGCTGGTGTTTTAGTAATCTCATAATAAAATAGTATAAATCAAGGACTTCAAATTACAGTATTAGAATCAACAGAGAAGTGTTTGATATTTAAGTTAAAAGTCACAGATTAGAGTATTAAAAGTTACTCTTGATATTTATATACATATATTTGATATATGCACGTAAATAAATAAATAAATAAAAGCAGATATATTCCCAAAACCAAATGACTAACGGTGATGACCAAATAATTGCACATAAAGTAGAAGAAATGGTTGGCAGATACTGACAAATTTCATCAGAACAATTGATTCACCTATTTTGAGTGGCAAATTTTTAAATGATTAGTCAGTTCTTACGAACATATGAATACTAAATTATGTAGGCTCTTTATTTAATATGGCTTAGCCTGATCTATTGCCCTTCAAAAATGAGCATCAGCTTTTAAATTTTATTCATGAGGCAGCAAGCTTTTAAAAGATATAATCTAGCTAAAGCTGTTTTCTGCTCATGTAACAGATCTTCCCAGTAACTAGCTAAATTTATCATCTTTTTAAACATCTGATCTGATTCATAGGTACTCATCTTCTTAACACATTTGTGCAATCTTACCCAAAGCATATTAGACTGCATTTTTAAAAAAGGAAAGATTAATCACTTTTGATATTCTGTAGTCAATGTACTGTCTAAATAATCATTAAGAATTAAAACATGTACATGTAAAAAGAAAATGGCACTAGAATGTAAGGTCAGGTTTAAGATCTTTGCACGTAATAGAAATTCTAATTTATAGCAAATGAACTGTATGAGTAACATACAAGTCTAGGAACCATCCTGACTATCAAGGGATATGTACTTCATTTTCTGTATGTGTTTGATACTATGTATATTTAATGAAAATATTAATGAAATATTCATATATATAATGAAATAAACTGATGGAAGTACCACTAAAAGCAGCTTATTTAATGAATGAAATGGAAAAATTTATCTTGAATATTGTTTTATTCTTTGAAGATTTTGTATACTTTGCACATTTTAGGATTATTTAAAGCATTATTATAAGTACTCATGACTTCTTTTGCTAAATAGGATGATACAAACTTGGGGGGAAGAAAAAACAGTGTACGCCTAGGAAAGGAAAATGTACTTTACACAAAAGCCTGGCTTATCTGCATTCAGACTCATGAGAACCTACCATTAATGTTGTCTTTTCTAGTATTAAATAAACAAAAACTGTGTTTGCAGCCCTACTAGAAGATGAAGCACTTATGCTTTCTAATGAGCATTGAGATGTGACTCAGAATAAAACGAGAGAAAAAGGGGACCATAAATGATCACCTAGTCCAGATTCCTTTCTAAATTTGCCTAGATCATTCTCATTAGATTTTCATCTAGAGAAGTGTTTTAGCAGTGTGTTCTGACAGGGAAATACAAGGAAAACAGGAAGTGTATCATCAGTCTCTAAAGGTGAATATTTCAAAAGCTCTGTGCCGACTAAGCTCTTCTTAAAATTACCTGAGAAGGGATTGCATAATATCTCTCTCTTCCAGCATTTATTGAACCCTTGGTTATAAGATTTTCTTTGATTTAAAATGTGGCAGCAAATAACATTATTTTGTCCATACTCTTTCCCCTGCTGGCAATGTGGGCATTCTTTAAGCTACTGTTCTTTTTGCTGACTTGAAGATATCTTTCAAAATCTTCTTTAAACAGTAATTGTCACTGAATGCAGGATGCCAGTCCATGTTGTTCCAGTACCAAGCAGAAAGAAATATCGATATTTCATATACAAAATTATTATATTCTTCTACAAGCATAGAAGGACATTTGACTTTTTTTTATATATGTGTACTATTAACTTCACGATCCATTCTCGTGATTGGTTCTTTCCTTCCATATGAGTCATACCTGTTACCCAGTAAGTAATCTTCCACTTGTGTCATCCAGTGTATTTTTCTTTCCTAAATCAAGTTTTTTATTTTTTATCTTGTTGAACTTGTTGATTTGAGACTGTATGTGTTTTTGAAGTCGTACTAAGTTCTGCACATGTCTTCAGCAATGCTTGCAATACCTTCGGTCTCATCAATTTCTGCAATGCATGTCACCCTGTCAGGTACAGTTGGATTGACGCTAAACATCTAGCAGTTTCTCCTGAAACAAAATGCAAATATGACTGCTAATTTCTACCTGGAAGCTTGAGAAATTCAATTCATACTTAGACTATTCAATAAATGAATATAATAATAAAAAAAATCTGCATAGCTATCTGCATGGCCATCCAGAATGTGGCTTTTCTTTCATGTCACTGTTGTCACTGCTGAAATGCACCACTTATCAATTCACTGTGCTCACATCCACCGTTTGATCTCAATAAACATTCAGAAAACATCAGTGAATGTCAATGGACGCCACTTTTTCCACAGGAAGGAATTCAGTGGCACATTTTTGCTTCATCTGCACTTCCATGTCAGATGCCACTTTGTCATAACCTCTGCTGCTGTCTGTTGCATGGCAACAAAATGTAATGATAATGTTCAACCTCTACTGCCATACTACCAACATTCATCTCTGACATGATGCATCAACATAATTAAAAATATATATATATATGAGGCATTACTTTCGGAGCAGCAATGTATTAGCTTTTTTTATTCAATTTGTCTAAAATTAAAATATACCAATTATTCTATCTTCTTACAGCCTATCTACAGAAAATACTGAAATGCCAGACAATTAATACATCAGATCACATACAAACCTTTTCTGAATAAACTATTTGACAAGTTTTTAAATCTTTGTCCATTTTCTATCTGTTTATATGTTTATAGCTTGTGTTGCCTTTCAAAAAAAAAAACCCAAACAAAAACCCAGCCTGACTAATTCATAAATGCCAATCCAATAAATGATTTTAGAGATTTGTTTTAATACCAGTGGTACAAGTTTGTCAAAATTAGAATGTTCTTCCCAATCAAACCTAGCTTGTGACAAATGCATCTGGAGTGCAGCAACATACTGTGCAAAGCCTGAGTATATTTTACTGAACACATTACTCATTAATATAAACTATTATTGACACACTTAGACTTTTCAATCAGTAGCCATGTATTTTGAATGCAAAATAAGCCATTTTTATTGCTGAGGATTTTTTTTAAAAAATAGGTAATTAAATTGAGATGATGAATGCTTACTGATAGCCAAAGGTTAATTACGCCTATTGTGTTGAGAAAGCATTTATTTTTTCTTTTTCCGTCTGTGCTGTTATTAAATATCCAGTTCCTCACACAATTCATTTCTGCTTTCTAGAATTACATAACACCAGTGTTATAGTTACCCTGATAAAGAAGCATTATTTTAAAAATAGAAAAACAGAATGAAATGCAATGGTTACTACCATCCCACAATGAATATTTCACTACTATGATTAAGCATGCAGAAAACTGAAATTTATTAATGCCTTTCGTTACATACTCTCACAGTGCTTTGCAAATACTGCACAACTTCAGCAGTGTGGCACCATTGAAGCACAGCCACAGTGGAGTGAAGTTATTTTGCTCCCACAGCTGTTGGCTATTATGATTTGCTTCTTTTCTGCAGTTAATTTTCTGGAGACTAGGTGAGGGAGTGTCTTAGTTTCTAACAGAAGTTACGCTTCTCGTAGTGTCTAGTATGAATTTATCTTGTACCTCCGAGATACTGATAACATNATCTCTCTACTTCTCTCCCCCGTCCCATTTGGGGAGGGGGGAGGGTGAGTGAATAACTGTGTGGAACTTAGCTATCTGCTGAGTCAAACCATAACAGGGAGAAATCCACCAACCACGAGATAGGCAGAAAGCATTTGATATGACTATTTTCACATTTATTCCAGGACACAGTGGTACCAAAATCACAAGAATGAAAACTGGATTGCCAGTTGATGTAAAATGAAGCAACATATTCAATAGCTTTCCATGATTAGATAAATATAGATCTCCTCTTTCTCTTAGAATAACTTTCTCTTAGAAATGCACTTTTTCTGCCACATCTTGTATAAAGTCCTAGTTCCCTTCTTTCTTATACCAGTTTACACATCTCTTCTCACCACAAAGTGGTAAAATAAATTAAAAAAAAAAAAAAAAAAAGATCAGCTACTTGCTGGTAACACTGATTTTGAAAGTTTCTCTACTTAGAAGCAGTAAATGTCTCTGTGTATGTACGTAAGGGAAAGTATTCCGGAGACATGATCTGAATCTTACACAGCACATTGAGAATTAATCTATCTGTTGCCCAACACATTTTGCATGAAATAAGTCAATTAGAGTCAAACCATAATCCATTTTAAATGCAATAACTCAGCAGCTCAGATAATACATGTTCAAATCAATAAGAACAAGGCAAAAATATAAGTCAGGTTGAAAGGTTCGGGAAAATAAATGGATTAGAGAATGATCAGGTTAGAAAAGTATGAAAGAAAGGAATGATCTTTACCACAATTTTCCAACCACAGACCTTTCATCTCATTAAAAGTAGAATAATAATAGGAAAAAACATTAGCAGAATGAGTCTATTTTTTTTATTTTTAACTGATTGGGGTAACTTTTTTAAGCTACATCTCAACCGCAGGCTGGGACTTTCTCTAACTTAATACTGTTCCCTGAACAACAAAATTAACTCAGAATCTGGAAAACCAAAGGTAAACGGAGAAGTTATACAGAGAACAGATTAGGAACAAATTACATTTGCAGAGAGGATTAACATAAGAAGTACCAAGGGGCGTAACTAAAATGATTTTGCTCCTTTTTGTCCAGCCTTGCAGATTGAGCTTAGATATTTTCTGGACATCAGGTTATGAGCCCGTCTCATCTCCCAAGTTAGGCCTTAAATCAATTATTCACGCACTACAGATCTTAAAGATAAGAAGTCAGCAGCATCTGCCATACAATATTTTGGCTTCCTGCACATCTACATCTGATTTTTATGTAGTTCTATAGTAAATATTTGAGCCTGGAAGACACAACAAGGTAGATTCTTAATTGGTAAAGCAGCAGCAAGTTTTAGGTACAAATTCTAAATTGAGATACTGTTCATGATTTCAAGTGATTGAACATGGACAATGCTTAGGTTTACTTGAGTTGCTAGCACAGACAGAAAATGCTAAATTATCTGTGCAGGAGGAAATAAACCTTGAATTTTGCCTATATTTTATGTCTTCAGTTTTCTTTGCTGATCAACGGAAACAAATTTTGTTTTCTAACTTTTTAATTTGCCTACCATTAGAGTGGCCTTTTATTTTTTTTAAGAGCACAAGTACTTAAGAGAATTTTACGAGAAAGAGACTGTCAACAATCATCAAAAAGTTTGTCAATTTATGTTGTTTAGAATGTCTGCCAGTGAAAAGAAATGGAGGTGAAGTTCAAAAATATTGCATTTGATAGAGGAAAATTATATTATTTATTTCCAGTATCCCAAAAAACTACAAATGCAGCTAATAATAATAAAAACAAAAACAACAATAATATAAACAAATCTAAATCAGGTTCCTGCTCAACCTGAATTGACAGAAGTCTATTAATTGCAGTGAAGTAAAAAACCTTTCAAGAGTTTATAAGCCTGATGTCCTGGTCATGACGCTTTAATAGCTTTGAGAATAAGGTATTTTTTTTCTGCATAGGCATAGACCGATCACATTTTCAAACTGCTGGTAGTTTAATTCAGTTTTAATGGGAGGTTTTACAAGTCTTAGTATTCACAGCAGTGTCTGTCTTTTCTGATAGAGGACTAGGAGATGGTTTCTAGATAGAATGAGTCTCCCTGATAGCAACACTACTCTTGACACCAAGGCAAATAACTTAGAATCTGCGAACTTATGAGGTGATAGTTATGTTGACTTTGGAATTTGAAAGGTGCAGAAAAAAGGAAGTTTGTACCGTGCTCTATTTGATATCTGAAAGCAAAATCTCATTTATACCCGTGAAAAGTGTATGAGTCCCAGAAAGATTTTGTTAACATTAACCATCAAAATCTGTTGACAGAATAAAAGGAAGCAGTGTTAGAGACCTCATAAACATGAGAAAGAAGATATGATTGTCAGGAGCTAAAACTAGCAAGCTAAAGCAATTTTTAATTCCCAAGGACATATTAATTCAAGGTCATTAGATCTAAGAATATTCCTTAATTATCCATTGTCTTTCACATTATTTTTCTTCCTTATTATAAGAAAGTACTGAGCCAACTAGTTGTGCATGCAAGATGAGCAATAGCACTAAGAGATTTTCAAAACACTTTCTGCAGGCACAATTTAAAGAGAGAAAAATTCCCATTTAAAATACTTAGAAGGAGTTGATCCTAGTCTGAGTACAACAGCAGCACAAGTACTGCAGATTTGAATGTGAAATAAATATGGAGAATATGGAGATAAACCATAAATCTTTGTTAATAATGCTAGTATGTACTTAATACTACTAACAAACTCCACATTTTAGGGAGGAAAATTCTTCTTTCAGACCGAGTTTCCTTTTAATGTTGTTGACAGGAACACCTGAAAGAGACAAGAAATTACAAACAAAAACACATAGCAGATCATTCAATATAGTTCAGAAAGTGACACCAGACAATCACTTTAATAACATACTACATTTTATTTTAAACTAGACAGATCACTAGAATTACTCACTGGAATCTAGTCCATGACTTTGCTCTCTGATGTGTCATAAACTTTCCAACATCAAGAAGTTTTTTCTTACTGATCAATATATACATATTTTACTAAAAATCTTTGTTTTCCTGCCTGGCTCTTTGCTCCTCCTGCTAGCTAAAACCTTAGAATTTTGGTTTGTTTAATGCGTAAACACTTTCAAAGTTTTCACTCAATGCCTCTTCATTACCTGGATTATCTGCTTGCTTTATTCTGCAACTGTTTCTGTTTCAGTTCATTGTTTTTCACACAGGTGGCTAAAACTGTGAAACATACTGTAGGTAAAATTATCTAAAAAGTGTTTTGTCAAATAGCAGTAATCCATAAATTTCTGATTGATTGCAGAAAATCTTATTGGTCCCTCTTCATAGGACTTCATACTTCAGTTAAATTTCATCCCATTTCTATTACTGTAGTTCTCAAGATCCATATACTTTCTGTATGATATGCCAGTTCTCTTTTACGTTTACTCTCTGCTTAACTTTGTGTCACAAACAATTTTCATCAAGACTTTATTTTTCTGCCAAATTAATTAATGAAAACATTAGAGATCCATTTCTGGACTAGGTCTTGATGAATTCTGTCACTAATCTTCCTCTATTCTGATAGTTTCCTTTTTTAACACTATTTTAGCCATTTTTTTTCCTTGCTGCAGCATGTCTTCAACTAAGTTTCCTGTGCCACAACCTAACTAATCATTTCTCACAAACAATCAGGTCGCTTTGAAATTCAGAAAGTATTTATTTTTTCTAGAAATTCTGTCATTTTAACAAAGAAAACTGTCATTAGCCTAGCAGGATATGCAGTCAGCAATCCACTGTTGCATTATATTTTCATTTTTCCAGGTCTTTAATTAGGATAATCTTTAAAATACTGTTTTTAATTCTATTGGAGAAAAATGAGTTAGTTTGACAGTTACATGGATCAATTTTTCTCTTTTTGTTTCATAAAAGTACTGAGCAAAATACTGTCTAATGGACAGTAGATAAACCAAAGGAAAACAAAATTTAGTTAGGACAAAAATCTGTGTCTTAAATTGAAGGCTGTGAAAGAGAAAAGGCAATTTGGAACTCCACTTTAAATATGAGATCTTAAATCACTGTATTTTTTAAAAGGCTACTTTATTGCATGGAAGTTAATTTAGTCAATTATTCATGTCTAAGCACACTCAACTTAGTAAAATACTTTTGATAGAGTTATGATCAATTTAAACAGCATCATCTAAATTTCATTAATTTTTTAACCCTCATTAATTTCTAATTTTCAGTTTTTCGATGCATTTTCACAGTGCTGACATTTTGGAATTATATTTGTCATCACATGCTCCCTATACTTCTACTTGCATTAGATATTATTTATTTCCTCTCTGTTACCTCTAAAATCGCTTCTGTCCAGCTGCATATCTGCAGCTATTTAACGACTGCTGGTGAGTTTTAATAGCCATGTGGCCCACAGTGCAAAGCCTGGACCCTGTCACTTACCACTCCATGCCTGTATTCCTCTGCACTTCATCCCATGTCTCTGATTCTCAAGGCCTCTGATACCCTACTAGGTCTATACTTCTCTAAACTGTCATTGCACTATAGTCATAAATCGTGAAATCGTAGAATCATAGAATGGTTCAGGTTGGAAGGGACCTCAGAGATCATCTTGGTCCAACCCCCTTGTTATGGGCAAGGACACCTCCCACTAGACCAGGGTGCCCAAAGTCCCATCCAGCCTGGCTTTGAATACTTCCAGGAAGGGGGCATCCACAGCTTCTCTGGGCAGCCTGTTCCAGTGTCTCATCACCCTCACAGTGAAGAATTTCCTCCTTATATCTAGTCTATATCTACCCCCTTTCAGTTTACAACCATTACCCCTTGTCCTGTCACTACCTGTCCTTGTAAAAACCTTACTCTGTTCCAAAAAAATCTCCTGTTTATTTCCATGAAAACTACAACGAAGAGCATAATAGAGCAAGTTGATAGAGCAAATTGTCAGCTACAAAACACTAGCTTTCAACATAGTCATCGGCATTAGCTATGGGTTTTTGCCAGTGATGAACAAGAGCCTGCGTGTTGCACTTGTAAAAATCTGCAACTATTGGAGGTGACCCACTGTCGCTGTCGCCACTGCTGAAACACACCACTTATCACCTCACTGTGCTCACATCCTCTGTTTGGGCTCTATAAATGTTCAACAAGCATTAATGAATGTCTATGGGTGCCATTTTTTTCCACAAGGAGGAATTCAATGACACACTTTTGCCTCATATGTACTTCCGTGTCAGACGCCATTTTGTCAGACTGACCTTCTGCTGCCATCTGTCACATGGCAACAAAATGTAATGGCATGTTGGTGGGAAGATTCAGCCTCTACTGCCATACACTACCAACCACCTCTGACATTGTGGTCCAACGTAATAAATTAGGAAGCATTACTTTTGGAGAAGCCCTCATATGTATAAAACTAGAGATGTGCCACACAAAGTTACACAAAAATAAAACAAACTAGCCATAGACATCTGGCCCATTAAACTGCTGTCACAGATAAAACAAATTTCAGATAGGTCAAGAAAATTTCAGAAAGGGCAAGCCTGACAAGCCTCAATTCTGAGGCCTTCCAAACTTCCAAACAGAGATTTTAGCCCATTATTAAAATTGTAAGTACTGTATTTGGGGCTACATAGTTCCATCACTTTTCAGTAAAGTCTTCATTAATAGTACTTAGTGTCTTATTTAAACATCCTCAGAAAACTGTTTATTGAATCTAAATATGGGCACTTTCCATTTCTGTTTAACTATGAAACCATTTAAATCATCATAAAAACATATTAGATGCAAATCCAAGGATGCTGGCGCAATTCAAAAATTTTGATTGTGTTGACAGATAGCAGCACTTTGCATGCACCTTATTGGATAGAAATGAGACATTAAAAAGGAATTTTCAACGTAGACTTATGTATCTACTTATTTATCATATCAAATTTCTTATGTATCTACTTATCATATAAAATTTTCCACTGCATTTCCTGAATGTGATCAACATCTGGTCATCAAAACTTAGCTGGTACTACACACATCTGTAAGGCTTCTATCTGATTCACAAATGGACCTTGCTCACTGGAGATATGACACTCCTTGACCTATATCCGAACTTCTTGCCTTTCCAGCTGCACTTCCTCTACAAATTGTTCCACTTCATTAATGAATACTCTGCACTTTCTGCAGATGAACTAGGACCTATCTGAATCAACTGGTGGGTAGGTAGCTTTCTAATATTAAGAGTAATCTCTATTCATATTCCTGTTGGAAGAACTACTGGTTTCGGACACTCCTTTTTTTTTCCCCATATGCATTTGAATATCTTTAACTATAGCCTAAAAAAATTCTCTCCTAACCATATGAGCTAACAGAATTATATATTGCATAAAAATATCATGTAATCAAACCAACATTTGGATGCCACTAGTGGAAACAAAATTATAAGCAATAAACATGAATTTTCAATTTTAAGTGCCAAACATTCCCTCTTTACCTCTGTCTTTTGTTTATCGTCTGTTTGGTGCTTCAGATTCAGTTTAGCTGCATTGGAATACAGCCTGTTGTTCAAGGCTCCACAAGAGGACTTTACAAAATGTTATGGGACTTAGAAGTACCTGGCTGGTTTGGCTGAAAGTCTCTAACAAGCTTAGTTACTGTGGAAGCTAAAATAAAATGGGAAATTGAAGAAAAAGATAATGTTAATGAGAAAACTTCTTGCCTTATGCATGGGCAAAACAAAAATATAGCCAATTTCATACCTTTCTAGGTTTACCAAACAAAATGATAAAATGTCTCAGTAAATAAGATGCATTTATTGGATATACAATCAAAAGCACTGAGAACAACCAACCAAAATACACATTTTTTAAACATAAGAATTTGACTATAATAGTGAAATGATATTCTTTGTTTTCCCCTTCTTTCTGTAATTTTTTTCTATCTCATAAGTATTTTTAATCTTAATTTTATGTTTTCAGATTCTAAAATTTTCAGTGGGAAGGCTAAAAATAAATAGCCATGGATGATAGGTATTGAAAGGTGTCCCAACTTCAACCCAAAAGTGGACGTTTTGCTGCATGGTGGAGACCTCTGTGAATGTTTATATATCAGCATTATCAATCTGAGTGTGGGAAACCAGGTAAGGGTACCTAAAATTTTTGCTGTTGTAAAGGAAAATGTGTCCCTGCTGAAAAGGCTCCTTCAACTGTGTCATGAAATGCAGTCCTGTCCATCTACAATAAACCAAGTTACCTCTGAGGTTTACAAATGTGTAGTCTGTGACATAGACTTGAGAAACAGTCTGTCCTCTTCTTTAATGGAGGAACAAATAAAATTAATACCAGACATTACTGTGATACTATCCAGCTTAAAAATCCAAAATAAATTACAGTACTAAATAAAAAGGTCTTTTTGGTTTTTTTGTTTGTTTGTTTGTTTGATTGATTTTTTTTTCCCCTAAATTGTAATGGGAAATCCCAGTAATTTTAATGATAGGCTTAAGAATTTTAAAAGATGAAATTTCCACTAAATATTGACAGTAATTTTCACCTGCAAGTGTGACTGCAGGTAATGACTTTCCTAAGTATGACTTTCCTAAGTTGTAAAAAATCACTGTGATTTCAGCTTTTCCAGGGATTTCCATCCCTCTGAAATTTCTCTTTGGTAGGAAAAAATAATGATAAGTATATAAAGCAAAATACAAGAATGTAGCAATGTCAACACTTGAGATCTGAATTCATATTAGTTCTATAACCTGTCAGCACTAAGAACAACATCATAAATGTGTATCCAGTGGGACCAATGGTAATATAAGTGTTCAAAAACTGTTTGCACCCATAGATGCAAACGTCAGGTTTTATGCTGGTACTCTAAACATCCTGATTTTCATCTTAAACCATGAATTCTAATATATTCATACTGTAAGATTTATTATTGTCAATGGAAACTTTAAATACTGATTTTGTTGTGGAGCCTCACCTGAAATGGGTGCTGTGCAGACTCTATAACACGTCAGGGCAAGGGACATGGGTGTGGGTGGACAGAGAAGAGAAATGAAGCTTTCTTCATTCTTCAGGAAATGCAAGAACTGATGCTTCTGAGCTAACTGGTCTATACTTTATTATTGTACTTATCACAGTATTGAGAACACTTTTTGGATGTTCTCTTACTTGTCTCTTTTCTAAATAAAAATAAAAATTTCAGGCTTCCTAGAACTACTTCTAAGAAAGGTTTTCATGGTCTTTGACTCCTTCTTGGAACCATTTCTATCATACTAGCTTTTCTGATGCGAACCCAGTGTACTATTGCAATGCAAACAAGGCAGTGACCTGAATTCTGATAGCATGTAAATATTTCATATTTAACACAACTTTGTTTGCATTTTTCTTTAACAGTTTCACATTAAGCAGAAATTTTTAAAAGCGACAGATAATATCACTTTCTAAGGCATGCAGACCCTTTATTTTTTCCCTGTAGGGGGACATACTTAGAATTCATTGATACTAAATCCCATTGTCACCTTATAATCCTTGCGTATCTCTCAAGTAGATCTCCGAAACTCCCCTGATTCCAGACTGAATTCAAATCACATTTATTGCTCTGCAAGTGTCTCCACTTCTCTCATCACCTCCCTTCTATGAATTTAATAAATATACAAGTCTCTAATTGAAGAATATACTAACATACGTCACCTATTTTTTTTTTCCTGGATGAAAATCAAACATTAAATAAAGATTTTGTCTTAGTCCTTCCAATCAACTTTGTTTTCTGCTTTATGGCATCTTACATGTGTACAGAGAGGGTGTGGTAGTTTAGAAACCTGGAAAACTTTTCTGTTTTTCTAGACTTTATTGTAAGAGATTTGTAGACATTTTTAACAACAAATTTGTGAGCAGGCTACATTTCGCCACAGATATTTAGAAGTGACACTAGTTAGTGAGCCTCAGTGAGGTCTGGTTTGACTGGCCTCTCAGAGCAGAAATCAGTTCCGTAAAATCAGCCACCTTCCACCAGAATGCAGATAAGCACCAATGATGTAAGTCACACAGAAAAAACACTTAATAACTGCTCTCCCTTGGAAATGCAGTTTAACTCTCAGCAGTGACTTTCTGGGCATTTACAACAGTCTCTGGAAAAAAACGTCAAATAATTTAATTAGTGTTTTCTTCAGCCATGCTATCACCTCCTTAGTCAGAATTCTGCTCTTTTCCAGCTTTTCTCAGATTTTGCATGTCTCTCTTAAGGAAGTTAAGTTGTACCTTGATTAGAACACAGTAACTTTAACCCACCTTTAACAGCAAAGGGCTTTTTCTGTAACTAAATTGTGTGAGGTGGGAGTGAATATTCAACCAGTGGCTCCTGTAGTAATAAAAGAACATGAAAGGCCCCTAAAAATGTCAAGTACTAAACACCAAAAGTAACTTTAAACCTAGACACCTTGCTGAATTATTTCAACTTTAGATTACAATTTCACAGAGCAGTTGCTGTAGGAAGGAATAATATGAGCTTAGTCTAGTCAGAACCTTAACTGGCGCACAACTTAGAGTCACAGCCCTTCCTACAGAGTGAGCCAAGAAAAAGGGAAATTCAGAAGTGGAGTGCTTTATGCTGCTTTTTCTGAGTGCTTTGTACATCCAAGAATAAGTCCTCTGATCTCAACAGCAACCAGATGCTGAAATTGAGCATTCTGAATAGAATCACAAAAGCCATTGAAGAATTCTTCATATCTCAATGAAATGGAATGGCAGTTTTCCTGCTGCTTTTTAAAGTAAAGAAACAAGTTCTTTTACTGTCCATTGGAAGGAGTCTGTAGTCCTATAGAGCATATTTACATTGTTGTGTATTCTAGGACCAATTTTGCATCTCTGCATTGTCCCCCACCCTCCACCCTGCCATCAATACCCCTTACGTGCTTGGGCACATTTGGATTTTGCATCGGTGCTTGCCAGCTGTCTTTTCGAGTGAGGAAACTCACATGTAGTGAATAACACTTCAGCTCTACATCTACATAGATAATACATAGGTGTAGCCCAACATGTATAAAGGTTGGAAATATGGATATAACTCTGACAGATCCAGATATTTTTTATTTCCCTGGAATCCTTCTATATATCCATGTGGAATCTGGAATCTTTCAATATATCTATATCCTTGCTATACAGCAAATCTTACACCTCCTTCAATGGTCATGTCATGCTTCACACTGGCAGGCTACTGTGAAAGGCCATGGCTGATGATCTGTGAAACAGCTTTTGCATTTCCTGGTTAAATCCACACCTATCATGTCAGTTATGTTAGAGGCTCATATATATATAGCTACCTGTATAGCCAATCTGAGATAATTCATGTTCTTTTGAACACTTGCAAAGAACATTCAAATTATTATTTAGTATTCAGGAAATGTTCTGTTCATTTACTGTACAGAAAACATAATGAATGTCATTCTAACAGTGGACTTGCAACGATTCAAGTAAAAAAGCTGACAGTGGTTTATTGCAGGCCTTGCATCAGAAATTGCTTTTGCTTTATTTCAGTTTTGCAAGACTGCTTTCATTGTGCTTATATGGTCTGTTTCTGGTGAGACAAACCTGCTCTTATTCCTCACAGAAGGAACCCCACTGCTGATTCTTCTTATCCTCAAACTTCTTAAGCCATAGACTCACAAAGGTTCAGAGCAGCACTGCAGCCACCCACTTCAAAGAAATTTTCTTGGCTTTTCTCAACACACTCTGACAAGTTCTTTGGTACACAAATCATGCCCACAATTAGTCAAAGTCTTGCATTTGCCCTCCATCACTAAGTTTCTTTTCTTCTCACAGGAACTAGTGTTCTTCTCCTAGATGTCTTGGTACAGATTCACCTCTCCTGTTTCCCTTCAGTGCTTCCAGCAACATCCCTCTCCTTACAACATGAACATTACGTTTCTATCAGCAAAGATATCGGATGCTGTAATATACCTTGAGCTTTTCCCTAAAGAAGGAAATATGACCATGGGAGGACAACCCTGGGACCCAGAGAAGTGGAAGAATGAAGTACGAGCCTATCAATTTTTACCGTTATAAGGAATGAGTTGCAAATATTAGATAATTTGGGTTGAGTGCTATTATCAGTGAAGTTAGACTAACAATTAATTGATCAAAACATCAAGACTAGCAGTAGATTCTTGGCTTCATCTATGAGGTGTATCTCTGTACTTGAACTGCCTGCAATGTTTGCTATGTACTCCATTCCTGTGGAATGGCTGTTGAAGTATAGATATAACATCTGGTGGAGATTACAGGCAGTCCAGGCTGTGATTTGCAGTGCAACAGTGTGCAATACAGATTACCCAAGTATATCTACACCGTTTAAGACATGGTGTAGTCTGAAACATCCTCGTCATACCCTTGGCAAGATTCTTCTAGGACACCCCCACACTTTGTTTATATCCATTGAATAACTCCATTATCTAACACCAAAACACTCATTAAACCACTACATTCTTTGCTCAGACTGCAGCAATTGAGACAAGAGTGAGTGCTACAAGTCTGAAAGCAAAGAAAGCAGACTAGCCACACTGTATCATCAGAAGGGTATGTATTGTTTTCACATTCAGCTTTGAAAACAGTGATTTGCAGTAATTCAGCTAAACACATTGCCCTAGCCCCAACATAAAGGATAATAAACAATTGATTTCAAAGGAATTCAAGTTTCAAAACTGAGAGGAGAAAGAGACTCTACATCATCTACTAATGACTATTGTTACAGATTTTACTTTACTCAGACGATTGTTTGATGGATGGTATTATGCAGCTCTTACAATTCTAAAAGGATTGCAGCAGAGGGCTATTTCTTAGAAGAGCAGTTTATTGTCGAGAAAAGGTCCTGAAAATGAAGATAAAAGGAAGACTTTTAATCAGAGCAATAATGTGGACTGTCTGTGATGAAGCTCTTATCATTCCACCACAAGCAGTGCATAGAATTCAAAGACAGATTTTGTGCAATGGTAATAGAGGCTTTTAAATCATTATTTGCACTTTAAACATAGAGAGATATTTGATTGATTCACAAAACATTACTCAGAAAGGAAAATAACTGGGAGGATGAGGGATGACCCTTTTTTTCCTCCTCCTTGCTAGAGCTAGTGGTTATTTCTTACAAAAAGCAAATCCAGTAGTTCAGGCCCAGTCAATTAATTTCTGTCTGCAAGAAACCTTCTAATTAGTGACAGATTCATTGTTCAAATGACAAGGATATATCTCTACAACGTAAAATAACAACAGGAAAAGAAAGTAACTGATTGATATGGAAGATGGGCTAATTCCATAATGAACTTTTAACGTGGAGACAAAAAAAAANNAAAAAAAAAAAAAAAAATTGCTGATAAGCATTCTCTCAAGGGAAGCATAACCATCAAGCAATACTCAAAGGTGATGAAATATTTAGCAGCTCTGCCTGGTTCATACCTAGGCTAGAAGGTTTTCACTGAGACCTTTTGAATTAGATCCATCACATTAAGTGACAATTGTAGCTTTGATGTCGAATGAAATAACTTGTAGCTAGTAAAACAAGATGCAAGAAAGTTGCATTGTGCCATAGAAGATTTTGACGTGTACTTCAACTACATTCTTTTGGTCCCCTTTAGATGGACCAGATAATCTTTTACCATGCCCTTTTTGATACTCCTAACCACTACAGAAGTCCAACAGATTCCAAGCTGGAGTTCACAGAATTGAACAGTTGATGACCTTCTATGAAAGTTGTTATAGAGAGTTTTAAAGCCTCTGTTTCATTTTGGGATGATCACATTTGGGTTTCAGGCTAGTCTGCTGCACACAGAAACAGAATGATGCTTTTATTTGTGTGTTTGTTTGTTTTTATTTCAGTTGAATAGAAAGGAAATGCAATATTTGTGATTACCTGAAAAATTCTACTTACATTGTTCTGATAACTCTCAAAACAATTTTGGACAATAATTTGAAAGAATACTGAATCCAGCAGAACTCCACTGGTGACATTGGTAATTCTGTGCAAAACTTAAATTGGGTCCAATTATTTTGCTTGTAATAACATGCCAGTCATGAGTGTTTTCTCATGTGTGTGAAAGTGCACAGGGACAACAAAAGTAGCATCTAATGCACTGTTGTGTAGACAAAATGAATTATCCACACAGATTACCCCAAATAGCTTAGACATATGTAGTAAAGCATAAGTAATCTAATAGGCTTATTCATATTGCACTAAGAAAGTTGTTACTTTATGAATTAATATCTTTTAAAAGGGAAGAAACATGAATGTGTTCATTTAGTTACATAACTGCAATCTTCTTGATTATTTACAGACATACAGTATCACTGTGATTTTTGTCCATGGCAAAAAAAAAAAAAAAAAAAAAAGAAAAAAAAAAAGTATAAGATAAAATTTGGGAATTTGGGCCATTCATGACATCTTTTCAAAATGGTTAATTTTCTTCAAAGAAAAAATAAACAGCCTTGTTTTATATAAAATTGCAAAATAATCAGTTTCTAATGCTGGCACATAGAGAATTTTTGCAATAAGTAAATGCCTTTAAATTCATGAAATTTATTGGAAGTGTTGAGAAAATCAGAGCTTTTGTATAACACTAATTTCCTCTGTATTCAGTGTCAGAACAATGAAAAGGAAAATACTTGAAAATATTTGCCACTATGTAAAAAATATTCAAATTTTTACACAAAATATTCCCATTGTTTCTACACTTGTTTTGTATGTTCATGTCTTAGTTTCTAACAGAAGTTACTTCTCTCATAGTGTCTGGTATGAAGCTATGTTTTGGTCCCAGAAGAAAACAAAGCTGATAACATCTGGCAGTGGTGAATGCAGCCAAGGACATATGTTCCTCAGTGAAGCAGTTAGGTCCTAAGGAGCCGGGAATTGGGAGGGGACAGGATTAGGGCAGCTGACTTGAACTGACCAAATAGCTATTCCGTACCATATAACATCATGTGATTTTTACGGAAGGGGAGTCTCTTTTTTCGGAGGAAGGGTCTGCTGACTGGTTGGGTATTGGTCGTTTGTCCCTTGCTTTGTGTATCATATATTGATCATATACTGTTCCTTACATATATATGTACTAGTATTTGTTTTATTCTCTCTGCTGTCTTAGTAAATAGCTTTCTCAACCCACAAGTTCTACAGTATTGTTTTTTTCTTAATTCTCTCCCCCATCCCATTTGGGGAGGGGGAGGGTAAGCGAATAAGTGTGTGGGACTCAGCTTTCTGCTGAGTCAGAACCACGGCAGTTCAATAACTAAAGCCTTTTTCATTTTCATGTGAACAGAACCAATGTATGAGTGTATCTAGAGTCTCTTTGCTTTTAAATTTTATTTCAGATTTTAAAATTCGAATAATTGCATTCTTACATGGTAAGTGAAAATTTGGATATATTTTTTTTCTGTTTAGATGTGACTTGAAGTGTCATTCCTTCCTGATCAGGAAATAAATCGCATAAGGTGCAGACCATGATTACAGTGGTTCTCTGTCATCATATAAATGTTATAAGAAACAATGATGTATATCTGTCACTCTTTAATGACAATATCATATAGCAAGGATATAATCACTAGAGAACAATGTAGCGCACAAAGGTACAGATGAGTATATTTACAAACATTTGAATTTTGCTATCTCTTAGCTTATAGTACAGTAGAAGATCTAGATAAGCATCTTTGTCGGTCATATAAAATCCCAGGGTTTATGCCTGCAAGGCTTACTAGTTTGGTCAGGATTTCCAAAGAGGTCGAAGAGTCCAGTAAATATTGTCTTTTAACTGTGAGGATTGAATCTTGTCGGATGAAAGAAAAAGACTCAATGCAGAAGAATACTGAACAATGGGACCAATGCATATTCCTCATCTTTTAAGTGTCCTACCCAATGTTCCCCTGTACTACCATTTTCAGTTCTCACCCAAGATGATTTTTGTCTTGGCTGATGACCATTCAAAACACGCCATACCCTTCAGTTGCTCCATTTGTTGTTTGGCTCAGCTGTTACTTTCTACATTTACCTATGTTGTCATACTTTCGGCAGTCCTTTCTAAACACTGCACTCTGTGGAGATCACGATCAGATTACTCTCATGCTCCAGCACCTCCTTCTGTCCCTCCTCCTCTCCGCACCACCCTGCCTGTCTCTCCTGTTTCCCAGCCCTTTTTGCTTTCACACTGTTCCCTTCATTACTTGAATTCCCTCCACTCCTGCCCAACCTTGAGCTCTTTTTTTCCTCCAGTATTCTGACAGTTGGATTCCTAAACCCTCTGGTCCTTCTTTCTTCCCCCTCCTCTCATTCTAATTCTGTTATGCTCTTCTATGTCCTAAGACGGTTTCTATAAGGGCTGCCCTAAAAGTAATGCTTCCTAATTTATTACGTTGGACCACAATGTCAGAGGTGGTTGGTAGTGTATGGCAGTAGAGGCTGAATCTTCCCACCAACATGCCATTACATTTTGTTGCCATGTGACAGATGGCAGCAGAAGGTCAGTCTGACAAAATGGCGTCTGACACGGAAGTACATATGAGGCAAAAGTGTGTCATTGAATTCCTCCTTGTGGAAAAAAATGGCACCCATAGACATTCATTAATGCTTGTTGAACATTTATAGAGCCCAAACAGAGGATGTGAGCACAGTGAGGTGATAAGTGGTGTGTTTCAGCAGTGGCGACAGCGACAGTGGGTCACCTCCAATAGTTGCAGATTTTTACAAGTGCAACACGCAGGCTCTTGTTCATCACTGGCAAAAACCCATAGCTAATGCCGATGACTATGTTGAAAGCTAGTGTTTTGTAGCTGACAATTTGCTCTATCAAATTATTGCACTCTGTTGAAGTTTCCATGGAAATAAATAGAAGGCATTACTTTAGGGGAAACCTACATACATATGCATGCTTACAGACATACGCGGTCATTTCTCTCGGTATTTTTTCCTCATTGCCATAATTTTGTCCAATCTAGGTTTATACAGCTCATCTCAGGTGGCTCCTAATTTGTACCTAAGGAGACTAGAGGGTGAATCTTTTTGAAAATCTTGCTTATACTTTTAGGTTAACAAATCCACATTTTGGTGAATGAGTTTTTATTTGGTAATGCTACCCTTAGTCTATATCTGTGAAGTTGTTGCTATTGTTCCAGCTACATCTGTGGAGATAAGCTTTTTTTATTTTTTCTTTTGGACGATGGAAGTGTCTGCAGTTCATATCAATCACATATTATTGTGTTAATGAATTAATATCTCCTGTTCCTGTACAAAGCAAAATTTCCTTGTTGAATGCAAGCTTTCAATACTTGCTTGCAAAGAGTACAAAGAAAATTTCCTTAATAGGCTACTTCAGTTTGACTTAATTTTATCCCATTACTTTCTAGTTTTATTCTCACCACCATGCCAAATATATCTTCTCACAGTTACCTCTTTTTTCAATCAAATTCTAAAAGTGATAAAGTGGTTCATTATATCTTCTTGCATTCACACACCACTGAGTCTCCATCTAAAGAAATAGCAATCACTAACAGTAATTTTTCATGTACTTTCTCAGTAAAAAGTTGATTTTATTATCATTACATTACTTCAATGAATACAATGCACCTGTGTAAAGAAATGTTGAGTTACACAGTAGAATAAAATATCTGCTCTTCACATGCAGCAGTCCAGCATAGCCAGTCAGAAAGATAAATGAGCTGTTTACTGAAGTCTCTGCCGTCTCAAAATATTTTTGGATCCAGGTTAAGGTCTGCATGTAAGACAGATAAGAATTCATGAAGAGAATTAAACCTGTTTTTTGATGTCGTTCATAAAGATCAGACAAGTGTAAGCACAACTGAAAAATACACTGTTATGTTTGAAATATAATATATGTGGAAGGAAAGGGCAAGGCTGTCAAGAAAAAACTTAACTAAAAAGGGGAGAATACAGGGAATTACTCATAATTTGCTGTTTCTGAATAACATTGATGCAGGAGCTGTCCTACACACTGTCAGATGTGATAAAAGTATAAATTCCAGTATGCATACTCATTAACTATAAAATGATTCTTACTGAGAGAAGAGAATAAACTTCCACTCATGATGTCACAGTACAAACAGGAAGGCATTTTGCAAAACATCTCCAAGTCACAGAACCTGACAGAAAAAATCCCCTTAAGTACATGGCTCAGCTAATAGATTTTTATTTTTTATATTTTGAAATTAAAGTACACATTTCCCAGTGGCAGAATCATCAGGAGCATGAACTTAGAAATGCAAGAGTATGTGGGTGTAATCTAAAATCTAGTAAGTGTCTAATGCACAAGCTACTGTTGCAGACAGTGGTAAATGACAATAAAAAACAAAGAACATCAAAAGAAAAAAATGCATTTAAGATCTGAATGATAAAAACAGTGTGAAAACATTATACAAAGCAACAGAATTTAGAATAATAATTATTTCTTTTCTTTGCAGAACTTTACTTAGTTCGTTTTCTTTACTGCATCTCAGGCTGCTTTCATATGTCGATTTTTCCTGCTATTCTGAAACATTCGGTAATACAGATCTCCACTATGAATAAATAAAAGAAGTCATAAAATTTTGATAATATTATATCTACCAACAGGGTTGTATTAAACAGTATTACATCCTGCCATCTCACAGAAAAAAAAAAAAAAAGAAAAGAAAAAGAAAAAAGATCTGGGACTTTATCTATTTGAAGAGCTATAGAAATAAAAGAAATTATAAATAGATCATATACGTAGGTGTAAATGGAAATAATTATAATAGGAGATTCGTACATGCAAACATACGTACAAAAGCCTTGGATTTGGATGCGTCATGTAATTTAAGATGTCGTGTACCTTGAAGATCACAATTGTAGCTTTATCATTAATGTATATTCTTTGGAAGACACTCAAAATAGAAGCAAGCTATCATCAATTATCTCTCCTATTTCACACTACTGCTTCCTAATGTTTTGATGTTCTATCATTCAGATGCGCTGTGGTCATCTGTGTAATCTGGTCCAATTTGATATTTACTGACATTACTTAAGTCTCCATCATACTTTGTTGAATATTCTAACATTCATCTAAGAATTTTATCATAAACCATCTACTCATATTATTTTCATGATCAAACACCCCTGTGTGATCCTGCTTCCTCATAATCACTATTTTAACTGAAATTGCTGGCAGAAACCTAACTTCATCTGCAATTTTTGTTATACTGCCTTGACGTACTTTTACTCAATTTTTCAGAAATAATAGTTTCACAGACTTGATTGTGTAATGATAAGCTGTCATTCCCTTTATTTACAGTGATTGTTACAAACAGCAACCCATGTTTTATGTCTTCTCTCTAGCATTGAATTTAGAAAAAAAAAAATAAGAACAACAGACACAAAGCAAACACAATTATTTTCTTTTCTAAAAGAAAATTTTAATAAGTGTAAATAGTAGGTGAAGCAGTCACTAGGATGCTTTCTGTCTCCCAGAAAGAATGAGAGTATGTAGAGAAATCTCACCAAAAACACACTATTTTGTGATACTCTTTTTTCCACTAATTCTGCTATAGCAGATAGAATTATGTCCCCAGTCAGAATTAAAATTATGGCAATAAAAATATGTACATTTGTATCAAGTATAAACAGTGTTCCTTCTCACTAGTTAGGTACAAGACTGCAGAGTTAGTATGGTACATATTATCCTCCGTATATTCTTCTAGGTATGATGACATCATAAAATATCTTACCTGCGTTTAATGACCCAGTACCTAACATCCAGTGAATCCAACATTTGTACTTTATGTAGAGATATTCCCTGCTGAAATGCTTTTCTAATGAAAGGCATGCTAGCTAACAGTTTAATTTTCCTGTGTAGATAATAAAAAGGTGTTAACTCTGGACAATAACAAAATGTTTTCCTATTAGCTGGCTTGTCATTGCTGTACATCTCTCTTTTTTTTAAGCTTGCAGTAGGAGACATTAAAATGAAACTGAAAAAAGGAATTGATTATTTTGAAGTTGAGCTTCAGCTTACTCTGTTCACTGTTTCATGAAAAAAAACTCTCATTCACATTCCCTCCTCCTCGTTTAGAAAGTGATATGAAAAATTCTTTTACATAACTTATCTATTAAGATTTTGTGTTTACTGAACTCTATTAGAGAGCCTAACAGATGCATGGAACTTTACAATGCCTGGACAAAAAGAACTATTTCAGCTCTCTCCAAAGAGTTAAAACTATGTAGCTCGTCCCAAAAGAAATTCCTTCTATTTATTTTCATGGAAACTGCAACAGATACAGAGAGCACAATAAGACTGTTTGATAGAGCAAATTCTCTACTGCAAAATGCTAGTTTTCAACATAGTCACCACCATTAGCTATGTATTTTTGCAAGTCATGAACTGGAGTCTACATACTGTGCTCATAAAAATCTGCATCAGAAGAGGTGAACCACTGTCACTGTCACCACTGCTGAAACGCACCACTCATCACCTCACTGTGCTCACGTCCACCCTTTGGTCCCCATAAATGTTCAGAAATCATCGATGAGTGTCAATGGGTGCTGTTTTTCCACAGGAATTAATTCAGTGACACATTTTTGCTTCATCTGCACTTCCATGTCAGATGCCATTTTGTCATTGCTGTGCATCTCATGCTGTCATCAGCAAAATGTAACGGAATATTGGTAACGTTCAACCTCTATTGCCGTACCACCAATATCCACTTCTGACACCATGTGTCAACATAATAAATTAGGAAGCACTACTTTCAGGGCCACCCTCATAGAAACCATCTTAGT
>WBMW01001034.1:41895-105542 GCA_013396635.1 Penelope pileata | reverse complement strand
CATGCGGTTATTCCTCCCCAGGTGCAAGACTCTACACTTGCTTTTGTTGAACCTCATCAGGTTCCTCTCTGCCCAGCTCTCCAGCCTGTCCAGGTCTCGCTGAATGGCAGCACAGCCTTCTGGCGTGTCAGCCACTCCCCCCAGCTTCGTGTCATCAGCAAACTTGCTGAGGGTGGACACAATCCCCTCATCAAGGTCATTGATGAAGACATTGAACAGGACTGGACCCAGCACCGACCCCTGGGGAACACCGCTAGTTACAGGCCTCCAGCTGGACTCTGTGCCGTTGATCACTACCCTCTGAGCTCGGCCAGTCAGCCAGTTCTCAACCCACCTCACAGTCCACTCATCTATCCCACATTTTCTCATCTTTGCTATCAGGATGTCATGGGAGACAGTGTCAAAAGCCTTGCTGAAATCAAGGTAGATGACATCCACTGCTCTCCCCCCATCTATGTTAAGAACAGCATCATCTTTAGAACAGTTAAGCATTACTAATGAGTAGTAATCATATGGCAAATCAGAGAGTGAGAAGCAGTTTCTGGCGTAGCTGCAGGCTGTTTTATGGAACATCTTATATTTCAAAGCCAGCAGAAGCAGTAATATCTGAAAAAGATGTTCAGAACAGACTTCCCAACAAAGAGTCACTTCAGCAATTGAAAATATTCTCCAGAATCTGCAGGAATGGAAACCCGTTAAGAGGAGAAGCTTAAACTTGAATATTTGTTAGATTTTGGGTTTGGTTGGAACATTTCTTAGCAGATGGATGTGGTTAAGTAGACACTAATCTAATTCAAGGAGAAAAACGTACTGAAATGATAATTAAGGGTTGTGCAATGTTGGCAGAAGCATGATTCAATGTGTAGGATTTAAGATAATGTTTATGCTCTTATCTTCTTTTGATCACTTAATGCAGGAATTTTGATAAGAGGTTCTTCTTTTCAATGTCTATCCAAAGTAGAGATCATACAACTACAAATTTTCCAGAAGACTAAAGAATCTGAGAGCAATCTGGTTGCATTTCCTCAAGGATTTTTTAAACCAAGTGACTGAGGATGGATGCATATGGTTTCATACCATTTAGATGTAAAAGTCCTTGATAGGGTACGATAAAATCTAGTGGATCTAGATGCTGTGAAAATTCAAGTTCTAATGATTTCCTTTTTTATTCCCCCTGTGGAAGGTAAGAGAGGATGAGGACATTCTTAAAAGCTTCTGATTAGTAACAAAGAGAAACATCACCCACTTCTCTATTGACATCAAAGATTTTCAAGGAATACAACCATTTATAATAAGATGTACTTGAAAATACAAGTAATTCAACAGCATTATTGATATTTGACATCAGATTTAATACTGGTGATGGTATAGCATATGCTTTACTATTGAGGTTCTGTGAAGTTCTATGAAGTCCTATAAAAATAAAATAATCTGATTTTGCTCTGTACTGAAAAAATTTTCAGTACTCAAGACAAAATGAATAGTCTTAAGGTTCAGAGAATATGAAGCGCTTTTTAAACACAAACCCAATGTCACTTTAGTCTTTTTGGATCACATCATTTGGATTTGTAACAATACCATTGAACTGAGGAAATGATCTCACTGCAGCAAAAACAAGGCCCATTCTGAGGATATGAAATTCAGAGCTGGAAAATCAGAAGTCTTTAGTGGAAAAATAGTAGTTATTTGTTGAGTTTTATGAAAATGGGTAACACATCTTCAACTAAAGTGTTTGTCTTATAATGAGTTTCTCATATATCTCAACAAGCAGCTGCAATCCTGTTGAATTTCTCAACAGTTTTGTGCTAACTGAGACAGAATTTAACTCTCTTTCAAGAATACTGAAAAATAGAACAGCAACACTGGTATTGTATAAATGGTCAGTCACTTTTTTCTGGATTATTGCTGAAGATACTTGTTGAAGATACAAATCTGCTTATTTCTTTCAGAAGTTTGTGAATCATTATTTGGTTTTCTAGCACTACCTTCATTTTAACTCTTTTTAACAAAGTTTGTGTAAACTTAACTTTCTTAAAAGTGAATGCAGAACTCAAAGTTTAGTCAAAGTTCTAACTGTTCACACCTGCTGTGGAGGAGAGGAAATGAAGATGAGGGAGTCAAATCTTTCTCAGTACTGCCAGTAACAGGGGAACAGGCAGTGGATAGTTAAGTTCCACCTGTCCACAAAATTCCATTGGCATACAAGAAACTTTTTTTACTGTGAGAGTGATACAATTTTGGCCAAAATAAGCAATTATGGAAAAACAGAGGAAAAGCTGCGTTCGTGAAGAATTGGGGATGTTTGAGCAATTTGATACCTGGTAACTAACTGATGTTCACTACAGGCAATAGCTTTAGCAATATATTCATAAAGTTCTGGGTGGCTGGTGATTTGTCTGATTGAAATGGGAGCTCCTGAGAGATGCTGCCAAGCCCATCCTGTTCTCTGTCCTTCATCACAGTACCATACCAGCATACAAGCAAGGGGTTAGGGAGCTATAATACTAAAAGCAGTACTCTAANTGGGCAACCTGGTCTAGTGGGAGGTGTTCTTGTCCATGGGAGGGGGGTTGGAACAAGATGATCTCTAAGGTTCCTTCCAACCTGAACCATTCTATGATTCTATGACTATTTGAAACAACCTTAACATCATTGTTTCTGAGTTCAGCCTGGAATTGCTCTCTTCTCACTGCTGTTTTGTCTTCCTGGGAAGGCCTAGTCTGACAGAAAGACACTGAATCTACCTTTATTTTTAGATTACTATAATGCTGTGGTTTGGAATTTCTTTAATTCCACACTTTGATATTCATTAGTTCTGGAAGTTAACGATGGCTGATAATTTAACATGCTGGGAATTGTCTGCTCTTAATACATTTGCATGTGTTTACCTCTAAGTAATTTTGAAAGCTTGTAACTAAAACCCAACAATGGTGAAAAGTGACAGACTGTCACATTAACTACATTGCTAGATTCAGGCTTTTAGAAAATGTGTCTTTCCCTGAAACCAGAGAACATACCCTTAACGTTTTTTCTCATCTACATTGTAGAATTAAGAGATGAAAGGTACCCCCTACCTGAGTCCAAGGACACCTGCACAGAGATTCACATATGGATGTCCGTCTGGATGTCTGTACAGTGCAGTGCTTTGAGAATGAAGCAATACTGTGTACCAGGAAGTCAAAAATTACTGCAAAGACTTTTCCTGTTATGTTCCAAAGATTGACACCTTCCTATTACATTGCAGTAGTGATGCTAAATGAAGAAAACATCATTCCTTTAAAACCACAATACTGTATTTTGAGGTGTTCTGATATTAAGACATGGAATTATAATGTTTTATCTTTACAGATAACATTTATAGTTGTCTCATCGCATCTACATTCATTTTTAAAAGATTATTTAACACTGATTCAAGGTGTATTTGTGTGTGTGATTGAAATATTAATGATCTAGTTTTTAGGCTTAACTGACCTTTGAGTCTGTTATGACTGTGTTTTAGTCCCAGGTTAATATAAATAATACCAGCATTTTGGAAAAAGAATTGAGTTCCATGAGATTTTCTTTATCTGTATTTCCCATCTAGCTTGCTGTTACAGGCATTTAATCCTGTGTTTGCTGCCAATGTTTCCCAGAAAGCCTTATAATTGCTTGGAATTTGTATGAACAGTTCCAGTCTGGTGCACAATTAGGGATGCACTATAAAATTTTCATTGCTCGATTTAGTTGAAATTATAAGATGGATGGGGAATAATAATGTCCATAGTTGTACCATATAAAAATGACTACTGGATATTTGCAAGAGGGAAAATTTAATGGTAACTATTTCTTTTTCTTTTACTCGAGAGATGAGAGAAGAGGGAAATATAGCAATTGAATTTTAAAGATTGCTTTATATTCTATGATCTTCTCATTTTCCTCCTATAGTTGTATATCTAAGGCTGAAACTCCCTGATTCAGAATGTGTCAACGTGCCCCTTTAAGAAGTTGATGTGGGTTTTTGGAGGATATACAAACAAGACATGTGCTTTCCCTTCTCCAGAAAAATAAATGAAAATTTATTTTTATTATTATTTTTTAATAAACAAATGGTTCACTTTCTCATTTTGTTGACTTTTGTGCTTGCTGATGGTGCAGGGAGGCATATGTCCTATAATGACTGGCAGCTGGTGTCAGCACACCATGAAAAAAACTGGCAGATTATTCAGTAGGAAATCCCTTACCCTGCAACACTCTGATTGGAGGTGCTGTTGAAAAGAAATTCATGTTTATAATTTGTAGCAGTGACACCTAAAGATCCTGCTTCTTTTCTTGCCTGTTTGTCCAACTGGTATGGCTTCATTAAGTTGTTATGTCTTTAGCCACATGTTTGCCGTCAAGTCAGAAGGAGCTGTAAAAGAACGTGTTGTACAAATCTGAGAGTTCAGACTGTAACAATGATCACTCTTGTCTTGAACAGTTATGAAAAGGAAAGCCTGTAAGGTTGTTCAGTACTGTGCCTGGTAGTATGTGACATAGTTTAGGTACTGGAAGCCTTGTTAATGTGGCTATTCACATAAACTAGTTTGTCTCATTGTGAAGCAGATTGAATGGTTTTTTTAGGTCTCTACTTTGACAACAAGGACATTTTTGGGAACACTTTATTTTGTTTCTGATCATATAGCTAATATTCCTGCTTTTATCTGGCACCTTGCAATAGTTAGTAATAAAGGGAAAGCTATTATGGATTTGTGCATAGGCTTCTGCCCTACTGAGCCTGAGGAATGAGAGAAGGTAAACTTTTTCACTTCATGCTCATAGTCCAGCCACCCATGCTCACTGCAAGAACGGGCAAAAATGTAATCTATTTTTTCTGAAACCACTCAAAAAACTGACAGAATGGAAAAAAGTTTAAGGACAGGAATCTGATATGTGACTCGGATCAAAAAAGTGTCTGTAACTTAGTGTCGTGATGAAATAGTAAATAGACGTAACAGCCTTCCCGCCCCTTATGTTCTTGTTAGGCATTACAGGCTTACTGCTTTGCCATGAGGTGATATGTCAGTGTTTGGGACAAAACACTAATGTGACAGTCATTACATAAATTGCATGTCTGTTGATCTTTAGTAGTGAAAATTCATGTTTCCTGCAGTAAACAGCATATTCCATGTTTAGTTGGGTGCCAAATGACTGCAGAATTTGTACTGATGGTTTTTTTAAAACAAAAATTGCTGAATAAATGAATAAATCTTTCTTCTTCTTCTTCTTTTTTTTTTTTTTTTTTTATATTTACAGTCACCAAAAGATGGAGAATGTAACTCGACACATATGGAATACACTGTCATGATTACAGTGTTGTCTCACAGAGTTAATAGCAACATCAACAAATTTCTGCTTTATATTTTGTATTTCAGTGATTTTGAAAATCTCTACCAATTACATAAAAAAAGAAAATTCTTTCAGAAGAATGAAAAGTGAGTCCGTTTCTCATCCGGGCATATACACTTTGACTATTGTGAAGAACTATCTGATAACAGTATTCAGTTTGGTGGAATAGGAAGACATTTGAAGTCAAACTAAGTAGATGATGCATTGCAATGGGCTTAATGAAGAGAAAATGAAGAAGAAAATGCAGTAATGTTTATTCACATCATATTTTCTCTTTGGTGTATAGGAGTTCTCTTTGTTCTACATGCTTCTGTGTAAGAGCAATGATGGTATGTTCCTGGATGAGGTATTGCGCTTCACTTATCTGCCAAGCACTTTCAGAATGAGAAGGCCTAGTCTATTCTTTTGATAATACTATGAAATCTTCAGGTGGGATTTAAATGGGACATGGCACAGGCTTGGTTATAAACTGTTTTACTTGCCTTTACATATATAGATTCTACCCCTGGGTGAACCAGAATACCATGGCTGGAGTGTGATGAACTTGATGTTTTGCATTCAGGTCATATTAATGCCAGTAATCTTTTTCAAATTTTCCCTCTCTTCTCCAGATGTAAGATATTGCCAATGCAATACAATTGAAGTATTGGAGCACTGGAGTACCACAATTACCTTAACAGTTCACAGTTTTTCAGGTTACTTACAAAGGAACCAAATCACTTGGGCCACTTATGGAGAAAGTCTTTGCACTGGTCAAAGTTTTTTCCAAAAAGGATTGAAAATGAATGAGTGCAAATGACATGAGAAGTTTAATAGTGAGGAGTTACATGAAGGATCAGAATGGATTCTTCATTTTTGTACGAAAGTCACAGTAAATTGATCCAGATATTAAAAACCGTAATGCAATGAAATTGTTTCTTGAAATCTGTCTTGCTGGTTTTCCTACAAGCTTGTATCTGTGTTCATTTTTAAATAAAACTTTGAAAGGTAGTAAGGTGGATGGCAATGTGCCCTCACAACCCAGAAAGCAACCTGTATCCTGGGCGGCACCAAAACCAGCATGGCCAGAAGGTCGAGGAAGGTGTTCCTGCACCTCTACTCTGCACTGCGAGACCTCACTTTGAGTAGTGCGTCCAGATGTGGAGTTCTCAGCACAGGAGAGACATGGACCTGTTGAAGTGCATCCAGAGGAGGGCCACAAAGATGATCCAAGGGAAGCAACACCTCCCCTGCGAGGACAGGCTGAGAGAGCTGGGGCTGTTTAGCCTGGAGATGAGAAGGTTCTGCGGAGACCTGATAGCAGCATTTTAGTAACTAGAGGGGAGCTGTAAGAAAGGGCAGACTCCTTTGCAGGATCTGTGGTGATAAGACAAGGGGAAATGGTTTCAAACTAAAAGAGGGAAGACTTAGACTGAATATAAGGAAGAAGTTTTTTACAGTAAGGGTGGTGAAGCACTGGAACAGGTTGCACAGAGAGGTGGTGGAAGCCCCATCCCTGGAGACGTTCAAGATCAGACTGGATGGGGCTCTGAGCAACCTGATGTAGCTGTAGGTGTCCCTGTTCATTGCAGGGGAGTTGGACTAGATGACCTTTAAAAGTCCCTTCCAGCTTTAAGGATTCTAGAATTCTATGATTCTAAGGTCATCACTGCAGTGCAATAGAATCACAATGGAATAGATATTTATCAGAGGTTAGAAATGAAATACAGCATTTTAACGATCAATAAGTGAAGAGTAGTTCAGCTGAATGGAAAGGGGGTATTTACTATCTCTATAAAGATATGTGATACAATTTCCTTTTCAAAAGACAAGAAGTAAAATGGAAACTCAATGGGATTGGATTATCTTGGCCAGAGCCAACTGGCTTTGGGATTTGAATCTTTGTTTCTGTGAAATCATGATTTATGTTAGCTCTGAAAAGGGAAGTGAGGGAGGTGCAGGTGATACCAAGATACTGATCATCTTAACAGATGTGAAGGAGAGTAGAGACATCCAAATTTCTTGTAATGGGGGAAAACATACACCTTTGTCCGCAGAGCTGACTAGGTAGCACTGATATTCAAATATCTCAGAATAGGATCTTTTGTAGCCTCTCACAGATCCTCATTCTCTTCAGCATCATTGTCTTAGTTTCTAGCAGAAGTTACGTTTCTCATAGTGTCTNATATATATATGTACTGATATTTCTTTTGTTTTCTTCACTATCTTAGTAAATAGTGTTTAACTCAACCCACGAGTTTTACTGCATATTTCTCTACTTCTCTCCCCCATCCCATTTAGGGAGGGGGGAGGGCGAGTGAATAACTGTGTGGAACTTAGCTATCTACTGAGTCAAACCATGACAATCATGTCTCCAACAATTGCAGAGTTATATGCTTCTGAGGAAAATGAAGAGGAAAAAAAAGAAAATATTGTAAGCCAGTGGTGCTACAGTTAATCAACTGAAACTTGCTGATAGAGATTGTTTAATATTGTCAGTTAGTGTTGTGACAATTGTTTTCACTAAAGGTCATTTTAAAAGATTTTTAAATGGAGAAAAAAAGGAAAATTTTGCTAGGTCACATATGCTGTACAACGATCTACCAATGTGGTTTGCTTTTTCACTGGGTAAAAAAGCCCACAAAATTGTCGTGATATGATGAGGATAAGTTGAACAATTTTTTTCTTTTTCTTCACAAGAATATGGAGGATTCCTTCTTTAATTCACTGATTTCTGGGATAGAAAGGAGTTTTGGTAGCCAAAAAAGTATAACTAATAAATGTTATCTGATTTATACTCTAAATTTTAAAATATTTCCATACCTAAATTAAAGAGTTTTTAGAAGCTATTTAGTTTTGTCTCAAAAGATTCCGAGTCATGTTGACTTTCCCTAATTAGCTGCTTCTGTCTTCAAATCTCTCATTACCCATGCATTTAGAACATTATGTATTATTTCTAAAATGAATTTATCTAAATTCCATATCCAACTGTTGATTCTTATTATGCCATTGGCAGTAAAGCTAAAAATCTTCCCATCTTTATCTTTTCCTTTTGTTAGTTTCTGCACACAATGTTCAAGTTGCTTCTCAATCCATGTTCTGAGAGATAAATACATTGAGATTCTCTAAGGTGCACGTTGTAACACTTGTCAAGTTTAGTCTTCCTTCAAACTGTCTGATTTGTTGCCTAACCGTCTTGCAGTGTGACTGACAAAGAGAACAGGACAAAGAAATGAACCAGCTGTTGAACTTGTCCCCAGAAATACAATTGTAGTCATGTTGTTAATTCTGCATGAAATACACTTCTGAACAATGAAGTCATAGTATCCACTTAGGAAAGGTGAAAGAATGCCACAGGTGAATTTGTCAGTGAACTTGTAACAGGATGATGTCCATCTCTATTTACTCACAGTGTGCTGGCAACTTAATTTGTACTCCAAGTGTTGTGCATTTGAACTTCAGATAGGGATTGTGGACCTCTAAAGAGTGTTGTTGTTGTTGCTTCTGTTTTGTAGTTTGTTTTTTTCTTTTTCTCCAGTTCTTACAAGGTAAGATATTCTTTGTAGAAGTGAAAAAAAATTATCTCCCATTCAAGGACACAAAATTTGTGTGAAAAAAATGTTACACATTACCCAAGCTTTATCCAAAAACACCTACTTTTGTGTCTCTTTGGCCTTCAGGAGGTGCCAGAATATGTCAGATATTAGAGAAGATAAAACTTTTGGTGGTGTGCTGCATAAAATGCAGAGGATCTATTCTGTATGATCTAACTTTTTGCATCCTCCCAGATGTAACAGAAAGTGGTTGTTAAGCCAATGCTGAGAGTGAATGAGTGGTGACAACTCCCTCTCCTATCTTTCCCTGGCAATGGCCTTAGTCCAAGGCAAGAACTGTTGAGAGACCGGGCTTCTGGGAACAAACGGGACGAGCTCATAGAGTTTGCAGGTAAGTTCCAACTTTATTGTGTTTCGGCAATACAATATATAGCCCTTAGTAGTGCAAGCATTAGCAATCATGTGTGAAAGCATTTGCCTAATTGGCTGTGCTGCCTTGAGCAGTTTCGTGATTGGTGATCACGCGCAGAGCACGCGCTTGTTCTGATTGGTTCGCAGTTCTTTTATCTTCCTGTTTTCTCATGAACGATAAGTAACCCCTGGCTCCCCCCCTGAATCTCTGACCTCTAGTTACCCTTTTAACCTTCACACAATTTTCTCCTCTAATCTGTGTAGGCCGCGTTTCGTTGCCCCTATCCCAACAAAGAACCTCAGCTTAGGAGAGGGACTAGTAAAGGAAGGCTATTTAAACTATGACATGATTTTTTGTGGCTTATGTAACTGCAGAGATCTATTTGAGTGAAGAGAGGATGGCAGGATGCATCAGTGGTTGTCCATTCAGGGACACTAGAAATTAAGAAGCTATTGATTTTGCATGACTGCATTTTGCTGCTGTAATGAAGAATGCAAGGAAACGTGTTTTCATCTCTTTAGGCACTGTTGTTAGTGGATCTATTTCTGGATATTTTTAAGTGGGGCTAGTATTTCACCCATACAAAGCTTCAGAATTTTTGCTTGCCAGCTAGACCAGTAGTGTTGTGCTATAAATACAAGAAATGTTGAATACTGTGACTATTAAAAGTTAATTAACTTTTTAAAATGTTTTTAAAAGTTTATTGAAAAGTTAATTATTAGATTTGTAAATACTATCTTGGCAAATCTTTCAGTAGTTAACATATTGCAAAATATGTTACGTACCTGAAATAGGTAACATATATTGAAAAAACGTTGATGTGCTTGGCTCATTACTCAATATTGATAAGCAGGTTGCACGACAGTCACCATTGTATTATTTTATATTATGACAGCATAGCACCATCTAAACTGATGCTCTTATGCTAGAGTAAGGGAATAATAAAGCAGCAGTCTCTTAAGACATGAATATTAAGTAAGTTTGAGCAGATTTTATAACTATAAATTCATAATCATTTTAGAGGGAGAATTATTGATGCAAACAATTCTCTCTCATTATTTATATGTTGGAAACAGCCACAGGAAAAGAAAAAAAAACACAAACAAACCCAACCAACCAGCCACACTGCCAGTATATCACCAGTATATCAGAATCTTATTGTAGGGTATTTCTTTCACCCCTTGGCTATTAAAAATTAATACAAATGGACTTGCATGCAGGAAAATTTTATGTTACTTTATATGTAAACTCCTTAATGTGTAGGAAGAAAATCAAAAAGATTAAGGAGAATTAGAGGTCAGTATTATTTAACCCACTTAAAATTAGTTTGATCCTGTGGAGAAATGCTGATGACAGGCATCAAATCAACTTAGGCATTTCTTTTGATGTTGAAGCCTCCTTACGGGGTTTTAGGATAAAGGCAAATTCACTTGCTTCCTACTTTAATGTAATCCTGAGCTAGTCATACTTGAACTTGAGTGTTACAAGAAAATGTAATCAAGAATTCAAAGCAAGAGCCTTATTCTGAAATTAGCGGGTACTTACGGAGTACTGAATGGATATTTCATTGTTGTGATGCAAGTCACATTCCACTTAGAATTGTGTACATAGGATGACCCATAAGGAAATTAGAGTTTACTAAGTGCATAGAACAGTCTGACTGTATGGTTTGGATATGAAATAAGGTTCAAGATGATTTTAAGCCACAGGAACAGGTTTGCCTTTAAGGAATCATGATTGAGATAACATGAGGTTTAGGAGTACAAAACTACATTTTTTTCCTCAATATTTTACTCTCAGTAGGAGTTAGAGATGAAAATAGTTATTAACAATGAATGTGTTCTTGCTAGTTCAGTTTGCTCCAGCTCTCCATACTGCCATAATCTACTCTATGCTGTGCTTAATAGCAAAGTACACTGTTGTACTTTCATTGTGCAAAATAACCCTTAGCAACATTTTCTGTTTCACCTTCTGTCTATAGCTCTGCGTATTGTTAGTGTTCTTTTCCTTTGCTTAAATCCTTGTCAAATTATTTCAGTAAGATGACAAAAATGAGACACAGGAAAGGAAGGAGTGAATGTAAAAGTTAAAATTTGAGCTTATGTTCAGATCCATCCTGGATGTTTTGCTACATACTTGTATTAGCTGTAACATAAAAACCTAGGTGAAAACTAGTTAGCTGAAAAATATCCCTATAGTGTGGCACCATCCTGCAGGAACTCTTCCATCTCTGCTTTTTGCTCTCCCTTGGGTATGACACTTTTCTGTAGCATCAGTTTCCCATTCTGACCCCATCTTTGCATTTCTAAGTTCTGGGCACTGTATTTGGGAGGCCACTAGAACAATGTGACTTTATGGAGGATGGCAACCCTGTCTGTGGCAGAGGAGGTGATCTTCTGGCTAGATGTCTCTTTCAACCCAAGCCATTTTATGATAATGACGAAGCTCACTTGGTAATACACGTGATGTCAAGAGATAACATAAATGAGTGCTTTTATTATTATGAGACCTATTACATTGGTTAATAAATGTTTTATTAATCATTAAGATATATAATTTTAAAGTAGATACTAGGCTAAATTATTTTCTGTTAAAATGAAAAAAAAAAATTGTAGCTCTTGTTTTCTTACCCTTTTCTCTCCCTGCATTTGCCTGGAACTGCCAATATCTACCTGCATTCTGTGTACAACGCTACATCTTTTAAGACAAAAGCACTTAAACATGCAGTTTTCAAACTTAAGTCCTTACAGTACATTGGAGTAATGGAGTGAATGTCTTTAGAATAGTTTAAGGAATAAGTTTAATAGTTTAAGGAAGCATCAAAATAAAACATATTTGCTACTTAAAGGCAAGTTGTAAAGTTAGGTCAAAGTGCCCTCTTGTATGTTCATCTTTGATCATTAGATGTTCTCTCTCTCTCTCTCACTGAGCCTATGTCTTTCATGAATTCTCAATTTTGTAATTTGCTCTAAGTACGAAGAGAGGAAATGAAAATTAGAAAATACTGGTACGGTCAAATGAATAATTCTCCCTCTCTAATTTCCTTCAAATTTAAGGATACTGTAATTCATTCTTATCCAACACTTAGCAAAAAGCAGCTCCAATTTAATCTTTGTAATCCTGGCTTTGAAGCTGCTGCTGCTTTGTAATTTTCTATACAAGTGGTAATCACAGCGGTGGTTTTGATTAAATGATTACCCATAGGCCTGCTCTTTGAATAAAAAGACAGACGTACTCTGCTAAGATGCAAGTAAATGCTGTGAACTTGGTAACTTTCTCCACTGTGAGTTCCAAACATCATTATGTACTGTTATTATTAATTAGTTCTGAAAAAAAAAAACAGAAAACAAACAAAAAAACCCATAGTGTATCACTTTGTTTGAGTAGCTTTCTTGACATGGACAATCGAGATAAGGTGATTGGTGGTAACCAACATGGCTTCACCAAGGGCAAATTGTGCCTGACAAACCTGGTGGCCTTTTATGATGGAATCACAGCATCAGTGGATAAAGGAAGAGCAACTGACATCATCTACCTGGACTTCTGCAAAGTGTTTGACACTGTCCTGCATGGTATCCTGGTCAATAAATTGGATAAATATGGGTTTGATAGATCAACCACTCATTGGATAAGGAATTGGCTGGACGGCCACACACACAGAGTTGCAGTCAATGGCTCGATGTCCCAATGGAGACCAGTGACGAGTGGTGTTCCCCAGGGATCGGTACTGGGACTGATACTGTTTAACATCTTTGTTGGCGATATGGACAGTGGGATGGAGCGCACCTTCAGCAAGTTTGCAGATGATGCCAAGCTGTGTGGTGCAGTCGACACGCCAGAGGGAAGGGATGCCATCCAGAGGGACCTGGACAGGCTTCAGAGGTGGGCCCATGCCAACCTCATGAAGTTAACAAAGCCAAGTGCAAGGTCCTGCACCTGGGTTGGAGCAATCCCAAGCACACATACAGGCTGGGCAGAGAATGGCTTGAAAGTAGTCCTGAGGAGAAGGATTTGGGGGTGTCTGTTGATGAGAAGCTCAATATGAGCCGGCAGTGTGCGCTTGCAGCCCAGAAGGCCAACCGCATCCTGGGCTGCATCAAGAGAAGCGTGGCCAGCAGGTTGAGGGAGGTGATTCTGCCCCTCTACTCTGCTCTCGTGAGACCTCACCTGGAGTATTGTGTCCAGTTCTGGGGCCCCCAACACAAGAAGGATGTGGAGCTGTTGGAGCGGGTCCAGAGGAGGGCCACGAGGATGATCAGAGGGCTGGAGCACCTCCCCTACGAGGACAGGCTGAGAGAGTTAGGACTCTTCAGCCTGGAGAAGAGAAGGCTGTGGGGGGACCTGATAGCAGCCTTCCAGGACCTGAAGCGGGCCTACAGGAAAGCTGGGGAGGGGCTTTTTACAAGGACAGATAATGACAGAACAAGGGGTAATGGTTATAAACTGGAAGAGGGTAGATTTAGGCTGGATATAAGGAAGAAATTCTTCACTGTGAGGGTGGTGAGACACTGGAACAGGTTGCCCAGGGAAGTCGTTGATGCTCCCTCCCTGGAAGTATTCAAAGCCAGGCTGGATGGGGCTTTGGGCAACCTGGTCTAGTGGGAGGTGTTCTTGCCCATGGCAGGGGGGTTGGAACAAGATGATCTCTAAGGTCCCTTCCAACCTGAACCATTCTATGATTCTATGATTCTATGATTCTCTCATGAAACAATCTGAATAAATTCCTCATTTCATCCATGGATCACAGCACCAAAGCTGTACCTCCCTTGAAATTCCGGCAGGTATGTTATTTGAGAACACTCTTTTCAGTGGTGTGTAGTGATAGGTCAAGGGGCAATGGCAAAAACTGGAACACAGGAAGTTCTGCACAAATACACATAAGAACTTCTTCACAGTGAGGGTGATGGAGCACTGGAACAGGCTGCCCAGAGAGGTTGTGGAGTCTCTTTCTCTGAAGATATTCAAGACCCTTCTGGAGTCCTACTCGTGTGGCCTACTGTAGGGAACCTGGTTTCGCAGGAGGGTTGGACTCGATGATCTCTTGAGGTCCCTTCCGCTCCCTGCAATTCTGTGATTCCGGGATTCTGTGAAGTCTTAAGACTGGGAAATGCTGTCTCTGATTCATTTATCCAAAGGTATACACTTAACTACATCCTCATATAAATCGCATCTGACAAATATCATTGCATAGAAATAGCTCAAATAATTCAAAGGCCTTAATGAAATGCCAAAAGTACCAAAGCAGATTCTGCTTGGTCACTATCTCCCATGTGGTTTTCAGCATTCTTCTCATATTATGTTCAAATTGAGCAGTCACAACTTCAGATCCAGACTTGCAGCCTGTTCCAGCCTGTAAGACAGCATTACCTTGGCACCAGTGCTCATCCTAGTGGTTCTGTGTGGAAATTAAGGGTTTTGCTCATATGTGGTTTTTTTTTTTTTTTTGTTTTTTTTTTTTTTTTTTTTTTTTTTTGGTGATTGAGAGTACTCAGAACAGAAAGTAATTGCTTTACCTTTGTTATATTACTAATGGGTGGTAAATTTTAGCACTGAGGAAAAGTTAAATATTAAAGCGAAACAAAAATTATACATGACTTTTTATTATATCATAAAATAAAATATTCGTGTAAGGATTAAGAAATCTTGCTACTGGCAGATCTCCTTTACCAAAGTCATCAACGTAAATCTTAGGTAAAATACAAAATAAAAGCACTTGAACAAATAGGTCGGCGTTTTTGAAGCTGCAGATTATTCAAGCTTGCTATTATTCCTCATGCTAAGTCTGATATTTGTATTTTTATTTCTACGCATAGATCAAGACATAGAACTACAGAAATGAAGCAACAATCCACTGAATGTTCAGTTCCTGTTTTGATAACCTATAACAGTTTGTGATTTTTAGGCATACTAGAAGGAAAAAAGAAATTAATCCTCACTGACTGTAAGTAGGCAATCCAGGAAGACTTGGTGGGGAAAAAAGCCACTTCAAATTTGTATGTTGTCTGGAACTGTGGTATTAAGTGATCTGCCTGTAGAGAATTTTACTAATAAAAACAAAAATAACTAATGATGTAACTATCCACATACTGCTGCCCAGAGTCTTTGTGTTTCATCTTACTTTGGTGAAAAATAATGAGATGCCTTGTTATGTAGTGCGGCAACCTTACAATATCAAATTGTGATCTGCAAATGAGGGAAATTAACTTTTAAGAATGAGCTGCACTTTTTAATAAAAAAGCACTCCTTTATTCTTGCTTTTCTTTTTGAGACTAACTCCAAACATGCGGCATCAAATAGCCTATCTTTAGGGATTTCTGTTTTGTTTGACTGATTTAAAGGCAGTTGCATTACTGCATTGTAATAAATTTCCTTCTAGACAAGCAGGTTCTTTATGCCACTGTTTCAGTCCAAGGAGCCAAATAATACCTTTTTATTGCAGTATTTTTAGACATTGGATACATCTGGAAAAATATTCAAGCAGATAATTAGATTGCATTAGCAATGTGTCTGTTGTGGTTTCCCTGATCCCAAAGAAGGCAGCCCTTTATGAAGCACTTGGCCACAGTCTCCGCAAAATCTTCTGTGTAAATTGGCCCACACTAAAGCATGTGGAAAACATTTTTTGGCTGAAACTTGAAACCATTTATGTGGATTTGAGACAGGGAAGCTCAGCCTGCCAACGTCAATAGAACTTTGTACTACAAACCAAAATGGTCATTTAGACATGTGTACTTTCATGCTCGCAAAAGCACTGAGGTCAAATATTTTTTAATCTTGGGAATTTTTCCTCTTTATACAGCCTCATATTTCACTCAGGAAATGAGGCTGAGTACAACAAACACAAATCATTGAGAGTGACAGAGCATATTGGGTTCAAAACCCAAGCTTTGACTCTAATTGCTCTCCAAAGGCCTCTGGCTCAAGGTAACTGTTGATTTAGTTCAGCTGTTTCAAATCAGCACTGTAAGGTCTTGCTAAGACAAACTGGTTAGGCCACATTAAATTTGTACCATTGGATCCCTCGGGTACAAGTATAACACAGTTAGCATTTTAAAAGATTGCATTTGTCCAGACACTGCAGGTGGTAATTACAAACAGGCAAATCTTTTCTGAAAGATAGTGTGACCTTCCTTTTGGTGAAACAGTGATGATGGCTTCTTATGGAGGAAAAAATACTGTTTCCATACAAGATTCTGAGAGGGACCCCACCTTGCTTCATATGCAAGACTGCCTTGCCAGACATTTGTTGTCATTGTTTTTGTTTTGCTTTGATAATACCTGCTTATCTAGACAATCTCTGAAATGTAAAATTTCTCTTTTTCTCCTATCGCAAAAATAGTACACCATTTTCTCAGGAAGAAGGTGTTGCTAAAGAAAAACTACATTCCCCCTTCAAGAATTAAGCTGCTGACACTCATTCAATTCCATGTATTTGTTTTCTGCATTATTGACTGCTTCCGATATAAACTGGAGCTGACTTTTCAGCAAGGGAAGGCCTGGAAGATTACCTAGCAGAGTATAAATCTGCTTGGTGCATTATATTCTCTTACTGTTCTTAGCAGGGTAAGTGCTGAAGTGTGATTTATATCAATATATCCATTTGCCTGTCTACAGTCAGAATTTGCATAGCAAAGATCTAATCCCTTGGAATGGAAGCACAGTGAGTTCATGCCAGGTTTAATTCACAAAGTGTTATTTTATGGTTTAACCCTCCCTGGCCCAGAGCTCATTCTGGAGTGCTGAACAGGGGCTTAAAAATTACAGATCAAATCAGCTGGCCAGATTGAATGGCTTTTATCATGGTAGTGGGCTACAGATGCAACAGGACTGTAAGCCACTTCCCACCCTGCCAAATAATCAGCCCCTGTTGCAAGTCACATTTGCAAACCTGTTGTCAAGATAAGCAGTTCACAACACACACAGGGTCTGCAACTTCTGCTCTGCAGTTTGTTCTTTGTTTTCTCCAGATGAGCAGGAAAGGGGTGACGTGAAGTTGGGAAGGGGTGACACAGGATTGACTGTACTGGATTCCTGCCATCTGGGCAACACAGATGAGTAGGTGATCTGAGACCAGGTTTGATTAATATAGATAGTAATATATTTGCTTATAGGTTACAACATTCACTCTTACTATTAAAATCAGAGTGTATATTTTAACTTTCATATGATTTTTCTACTGAAAAACATTTCCAAAGCTCCCTTTGGAAATGGGCAAAGCATCTCTTCTTCAAGCAAATCATATATATCTCCCCAAATGTAGTGTTTACTGTAAAGGACCTTGAATAATACCATCTTTAAGCTCTCTGGTTTTTCTTGCAGAGCTGAAAGGTTCAGCAAGGTAACGGTAGGGATAGATGATACCTCTATGACTAACTGAAATCCCACAATTGGTCATGGCGACCTGAGAGAATGATATTTGATGAATCAATGGTGGTTTAATTTGCTGAAGTATGAGTAGCTTTCTCACTTTAATATAAATAATGTACTAGTTGTTTTGACCCAGATCAGTATAACAAGGTAGGCAGTCTGTTGCTGTCTGCTCCTTTATTGCCTTTTTCACCCACGATGGCCATTTCTTTGCCAAATTCACCATGTTAGTTGACTGTGCTGTGACAGAGAGGCATGAGCAGTTCTCCAGCATGAAAGCTACCTTTTTTAAACCATGGGTTACATTCAGTTAATCATTTGCAGGTAGATATGAGCTGCTTTCCTATGCTCCAAATCAACTATAAATCATGATCCTTGCTGCCTTGGTCTAGTGGGCACATTGACAAGACTGGTATTTCAGGTTGGATTCTGCAGAAATGTGTCATGTGACTTTGAGCTGACAGGGACATAGGCAGAGAGAGCTCATATCTGCCTATAGCTCACTGCATATATGTATCCATAATGGAGATGTACAGGCTGAGTGAGAAACTTGTTCTGTCAATTTTTTTTTTGTCTATCTACGTGATAAGTGGAAAGGTTTCTTACTTTTATACCATGAAATGTATTTCTTTTCTCTTTTTATATCAAATTTAATTCCACAAAATGTTCTTTATGCCAACTTGCTAGGCTTGCAGGAAGTCTTTAATTCCATTTTCCAAAACATCTGAAGCTTCCTGAACTAGATTCACTTTTTCCTAGCATGACTTTTTTAATAGGGAAAGGTGAAAAACGAAATACAGCAAACNTTCCCTTCCCAAATCTTTCCTTTCTAGCCCTCCCCCTCCCCCTCCCCCTATATACATGCAAAACATTGTCCCCATAGTTAACCAATTTTTCTGTGTTAAAATAAGTAATGTGTTGATCTTGTGAAGGTCCAGTGTTCAGTGACCAAATGTGGTGTGATGAAATCTTTTGCTCTTTTACCCTCTGTAATGATGGTAGCTAGAACATAAAGAAATGCTCAAGATGTCTGATCTTCCAAAGACAGTTACAAAGCTGGTTCTCAGCCAGAATGACCCCTGCAGGTACCTCTGAAGTGGTAGCTCAGGCCTGAGTTGTTCAGTCTAGGTCACTTGGTGGTAGAAGTTGGAATTGCGTATTTAGAGCGACTTCAACATCCCAGCTACTGCTTGAAACAAGGTGATTCACTGTAGTGCCTCTTCAAAAAGCAATTTTTAAAACTGCAGGGGTTGCTCCTGAGCATTACATCTTTTGATGGAATTAATTTTCTTCCTTGTTTTCATGCTTGTTAGCTTATTTTCTGCCTTTGCCAATCTGTTTCAGCAGTCTGTCTCCAGGTACAAAGCATTTTAGGTGAAATGATAAAATTCACGTCATTCTCTTCTTTATATATATGCTTCCCTATTAGGATACAGTTTTTTTGCCTGCTTCTTCTTTATCCACCAGCAGTTTCTCCTTCTCTGTGTTTGCTGTGTTTCTTTTCACAAAACCTTCCTGTAGCCTCTTTATATAGAGAAACTTCGTATGACTTAGTTTCTAGCTGGGACTGAAGTTGTCTTTCTCATAGAAAAACATGACTGGTAAGTATTGACATTTACACTGCTGTACAGAGCCAAGAACATTTCAGTTTCTCAGCGTCTTGTGCTGCCTTGCCAGTAAAGGGGCTTAGGGGACACAAGGAGCTGGGAAGGGACAGGACCAAGGCAGCTGACCTAAACTGGCCGAAGGGATATTTCATACCATATGACATCATGTAAACTATAAAACTGAGGGGAGTTAGCTGGGGAGGGGCCACTGCTTGGGGACAGGCTGGGCATTTGTCAGCAGTGGGTGAGCCTTTGTTTTGTGGATCACTTGGTTTGTATATCATTACTGTTATTTTTACTCTATTTTCCTTTTCTGTCTTAGTAAATAGTTTCTATCTCAACCTATGAGTTCTACTTTTTTATTTTTTTTTTACCCATTCTATCCTTAATCCCAGCTGGGGGGAGGGGGAGTGAGTTAAAGGCTGCATGGTGTTTAGCTCTGCTGCCTCAAACCACAACAATGATGCACAGAGATTCGATTTGCCAATGATGAGAAGCAAGAACAGGGGGAAAAGCTCAGGAAGTGAGGGCACATGAAAGAAAGGAATATCTGTCTAATGGAAAGTGCCACAATGTCTCTGGCAAACCCACACTGTGCTAGTCTACAAGCTTGGGGAAATCCAGTCTTTTCCATTGTAAAAGGTTTTTTTGCATGACAATGGAGTTGATTGCCACCTCACCATCACTTTTACTTTTTTGAAAACTGCTTTAATTCTGAGATTCCTAGTCAAACTGGGCCAATCTAATTTTCATAAGTTACCATGGGAAATAATGCTTTTTTTCTTTTCCCAGACAGAGAAGGAGAATGACTGAATGAAATAATGGAAGAATGAGTGAGCTACTGGCTGCTTTCTACTTGTTTAAGAGACCTCATGGAGGTCTCTGGACTTGGCCTTGGCCACTCAATGATTTTTTTGTCTACGAGAAGACACATCTACTGCATTAATAGAAAATCTGTCCTACAGCTAGCAGTAAATCTCACTAAACAGTGTATTTCAAATTGATAACTCCCTGCATAACATTAAAGGCATTGAAGTAAAGACTTCTTGCATTCAGGCCTGCACTTGGCTAGGTATGTTCTCATTAATGTGGACTGTGGCTAGTGCTCTTTGGAAGAGCAGTTCTGAGTTATAAAGGGTGCTTTTTATCACAAGGGAGGTATTTTACTTGAACTTGGCTTCTGATGACTGTAAAAATCAGATCCCCAAGGGTCTTTATTGAAGGAGAAAACAATCTGATGCATAAAAGAATTTCAAAGTCTACTGACAATCAAAGTATTTTTTCTCCCATCCCCCCATATTTTTCACTGTGTAATTTAGGGTTGTCTGAGAACAACAGTTGTGACTGTTATGATCTTTTTAGTCATTGCTTTGCTCTGTGTGGGTTTTATGTTACAGTTCATAAGATGCTGAACATTTGTTGAGAGATCATACTACTTATCATAATGAGAAAAATGTACGTAACAACACTCGTATATCATGGGTAAGCATTGCCTGAAGCAGAACAAATTTCTGCAGATTGCCTGGCAATGCAAGAATAATATAGAAGTACAATGATGAGAATAATATTACTTAATAAATCATTGCTTTTAAATGTCTTACAGTGAAATTTACCTTTTTACAAACTACTAAACACATTTGCTTGATTAGCTATTTTATGTCCAGAAAACATGCAACAATATCCTCTTCCTTGAAACAAATTTGAAAGAAAGATCTCAGTTTGATACATGAAGATCGATAGAGTGGCAGTGACAGACTGATAACATGACTTTTTCTTTTTTCAACATTAACATGTATTTTAAAACCCATTCTTCTGTCTGTGTCTGGGAAAGAGCAAACTGAGGGTTTGTTCCCATTGAATCCCTGTGGGATCCCACAAGTATACCCCATCACTACTGTGGTGTTTACAGTAGTGTGAAAAAAATGAGTTTTGTAAGAAACCTAGTGACCCCTTGAATCTCCAAAAGCCTCCCAGCAGCTGCATTCACCTCCTCTCCCCATATCCCCTTGCAATGTGGATTTTGTGTTGTGAGGGGATATAGAGGAAGGATAAATATAATTCTTCTCTGAAACGCCTACTCTGCCCTTCCCAGTTCTTTACTTATCCTCCTCCCCTTTGCTCACACCTTCTGACGGAATGCAGAACAGAAATTAAATCTGTTTGCCTTGGCTTTTAAAGGGGAAGGGAAGGTAAGAAACTACCGAATCCAGTAGCCTTTTCTTTGGTGCTTCTTACTTAAGTTTGATTGTGCTTTGTCTGAGAATTACAAACTTCGGCCTAGAGTTAGGACAGATTCATTAGTATGACGTATTAGAATTCACAGAATATGAAATCCAAGTTCGTGCTCCATACACCATGATAGATGGCACATTAAGCTTGTGTCACAGTCAGGAATTGTTTCCCTTTGAAAGAATACGCTGAGACTTCATAGTCTAGAAAAATAGAAGAACCTTCCTTCCCAGCATTATGACTTCAATGTTTTAAAAAAGCTAACAAAGGAAGTGAGAGTTCCTTGTGTCTGAAATGTATTTGTTCATTGCATATATGTATGTATATTGCATATTGTCCAGGGGATGCAACACCTCCCCTGTGAAGACAGGCTGAGAGAGCTGGGGCTGTTCAGCCTGATCACCTCAGGTGACCTGATAGCAGCCTTTCAATATCTAAAGGAGAGCTACAAGAAAGAGAGGTACAGACTCTTTAGGAGAGTCTGTGAGGATAGGACAAGGGGGAATGGCTTTAAACTGATGGAGAGGAAATTTAGGTTAGATTTAAGGAAAAAGATTTTTACAGTAAGGGTGGTGAAGCACTGGAACAGCTTGCCCAGAGAGGTGGTAGGAGCCCCATCCCTGGAGACGTTCAAGGTCAGGATGGATGGGGCTCTGAGCAACCTGATCTAGCTGTAGGCGTCCCTGTTCATTGCAGGGGAGTTGGACTAGATGACCTTTAAAGGTCCCTTCCAATGATTCTATGATTCTATTCTTGCCTTCTCATTGTAGATTACTTTGAGTATATTTTAGTATGACAGATGTTTATTAGACTCTGGTTTAGGAGTGTGAAAGTTCTACCAACTCAGACATTTTAAAAAAGGCCTTGGATACCTATCTGCTTTTAGTTGTTATTCATGGCTGTTCCTTGCTCTTTGCTGGCAAGACAATCAACCAGATAATCTAATAAATTCTTTACTATGAAGGTGGTAAGAATTTGGAACAGATTTCCTTGAGAAATTATGGATGCTCCCTCCCTGACAGTGTTCAAGGCTAGGTTGGATGGGGCTTTGGGCAACCTGATATAGAGGAAGGTGTCCCTGTCCATAGCAGAAGTGGAAACTAGATGATCTTTAAGGTTCTTTTCAACCCAATCCAACCTATTCTATGATTCTATGATTTAACTACTGATACTACTGAAGTCAATGTGACTTTGCAATCATAGAATCATAGAATGGCCTGTACTGAAAGGGACCCCAAGGAGCACCAAGTTCCAACCCCCTTGCCACAAGCAGGGCCACCAACCTCCAGATCAGGTACTAGATCAGGTTGCCCAGGGCCCCATCCAAGGTGGCCTTGAACACATCCAGGGTTGGGGCATCCACAGCCTCTCTGGGCAGCCTGTTCCAGCACTTCACCACTCTCTCAGCAAAGAACTTTCCTCTGATGTCTAACCTAAACCTTCCTTCCTTCAGCTTAAAACCATTCCCCCTTGTCCTATCACTGTCTACACTTGTGAAAAGTCGGTTCCCCTCCTGTTTATAATCTCTTTTTAAATACTGGAAGGCTGCAATGAGATCTTCCCCGAGCCTTCTCTTCTCCAGGCTGAACAAGCCCAACTCCCTCAGTCCAGACAGAAACATATGCCTATTAACTGAAAGTGAGCAAGAGTTCTGCACATAGTGCAAACGCTACTATGCAGTAAACACTTGAGTTGATTTATTGAGTTTCATGGGCTATTTTTTGGTATTTTTCTACTGATTCTGATTTTGTAAGGATTTTCCAAGGGGAAAGACTGGCAAGAATGAGAACATTTTCACTATATATTTTTTTTTTATAAGTGATTAAAGGAAAAACTTTGCCCCTGACATCAGTGGAAATGATGGCTAAACTTGCCTCAACATGGGTTTTGTTATTAATTCAATATTATTTTTGGCAAGGAAGTATTTCACTTGATCCAAATGAACCTACCTTTATATCTTGGCAGGACAGAAGTAACACAGAAAAGCACAAAGGCTTTAATTTTGCCAGGTGAGGATACCTGATTTGTTTTAAAAGATATTTTCTTACGTTAAGAGGCTTGCAAAATGTTATAAACTGGAAGGAATTTAACTGATTTCATGATTAGGAACTAACTTCTAAATTCAATATCAAACACATATCTAAAGTTGATATTGCATATGTATTTATTAAAAGAAAACCACAAATCTGTAGCAGCAAGAAAGGAAGAGAAAATGTTAGAATCCTTAGAATACACTGAATTACTGTCATTCATATCTAACTACAAGAGGAAAATATTTCATCCAATGTAAGTTACTAGAAATTTCTTCTAATAGACTTATATATTTATTTGATTTCTCTTTCTGAATCTGCAGTTCAAACCCTTTCTTACTTCCCCTAGTCTCCAAAGTCAGCATTGTAGTGATCTCTTCCCTACTGAGGAAAGGCTACACATCTTGAAATATAGCATACCAAGCTTCCTATAATAATGCAACATTAATGATCATATCATAGAATGAAAGGAGGTTGTTTTCAAAGAAGAAAACAGTTATTTATTTAAAAAAATAAATTTTTATGAACTTCTTATTTCATGGGATAAAGATTTATTTTATTGTTATTCTTTTTATTCATTAAAATAATAGCCAAATTTTGTTTTCTTTTTTCTGAATTTCACATGGATGTAAAGCAGATTAGTTGACATCAATAGAGTAACTGTGATGTAAATAAGATGCTAATTTGGAGCTTTAAAAATATACTGTTTTTTAATTAGGTTTGTTTCCCCAACTATAATATTTATACTTAAAAGTAAAATTAGTAAAAATCCTAAGTAGAATGAAGGATGTATCTTGTTCTTGGAATAGAAGGATAACTTTCTATTCAGAGAAACAGCTACTAAAAATATCATAAGGAAGAGGAAAAAATTGGAAGCATAGATGTAATGTTTCACTTAAATTTATGAACTGTCTTGGCACTAGGCGGCAATAGGCTCACAGCAAATCCCTGTATGTTGCAATTTCCTGCTGAAAGCCTCTCCTACAACCACCAAAGCCCTTTAGATTTGGATGGACAGGAACATCATGCTAATGCTTTAATTCTATTATACTATAAATCACTGTTAGACCGGACACAGCGTCTAGCTGGTTGTCAGAACCTAGCAGCTGAACCAGAAAAGATGAGAATGATATAGATCAGAGATTTCACCACCTGAAAGGTCATAAAGTGTATTGGAGGTGGGAACTTTACACCCCTGGTCCATGCAGACACAGAGTAGAAACAACGTCTTTGGCCTTGTTGCTGACATCAAGTGAAACCATGTTTGTACACCCAGTACAATTAAAGCTGTTAGAAATGTCATGGTTTATTATCCCACCTGTTGGTTTCAACTACTGCTTTCATAGTGATGATATTTGCAGTTTGAGTTTGGCAGGCTGAAAAGGGATTAGGAAAAAAAACTTCAAAATGCACACACACAAAAAGCTTCTGCAGCGTGTTTAATACATTTCCAATATGCACAGAAAGCCAAAATAAGTAGTCCATCAAGGTAAGATTTGATCTAGAGATCCAATGGCTCTCTGGAGAAAAGGGATTGAATTTTACCACTGCTGAAAGATCCTGTATAATTAGAGTAGGTCACTGTGTAGTAGTGTAAATTGTTGTGTTCTTAGTGTGAACGTAGAAGAGTTGAAGAGGGAAAAGGAGACATTTTCACTTTCCATGTTAGAAATATTCTAGTCTTTCTAAATGCATTTTTGCTAATACATGAATACTAGAAACTTTTCCTCATAAATGTATATAAATTCTGCCATATACTCTATTAACCTGCTTTCACATGCCAGGAATTAGAATACATGTCCCGTGTGCCCAAACCAAAGCAATGTCTTTTTATAAAAGGGCTGTAAGGACTGACAAAGCAGTGAGTCTTCCTGCTCCCACTTTCAGATAGGTATACACTTTGAAATTCAAGAAGTTACCATTTTCCTTTGGCCGTGCTGGTTCAACTGGCCATGGGCTGATCTTTTGCTGTAGACAAGAACTGATACTCAGCTGGTCTGAAATAGCTTCTGTAAAGGAGTTACATGATTATCACTGAGACATAAAAAAAATCTTGCTGATTTTAATTTATTTTGTGCCATAGTGTCCTTCTAGGCTGTCAATTTGTAGTATTTTGTGATTTGTTTCCTTTCAACTGAACCTATCAAAGTGGCATTTCTGGAGCAAATACCTTGCTTTGACGCCTGTTCTGGAGAATCCCTTAAATTGAATTGTAAAGAGGCCTTGAAATCCCTCAAGATGTTGGCTTCTCCTTATATACAGTCTGAATGAACATGTAATGAAAACGATAGAGAAGCCTTTCATGTTTTAAAGTTTTTAACGCCACTTATTTTCTGCGATAGACCTTCCCTTGTCGAAGCATGGGTCACTCACCTGAAGAGATATTGCTGCAAAAACATATGTGGAGAAGAGAAATTCTGGTGGAAATATGCAACCTTTCTACTTCCATATTGTATTTCACTAACTTCTCAATTGAAGAGCCTTGGGTAATTCTTTGATAGCTCTGCTGGGTAAAGTGATAACTGTGCATTCTCTACACATAAGTCTGCAGTTATGTTATATCACCAGTAATGAAGTGTAGTCAGGGAAGTTTCCCAAATAGATTTGTTAGAGAGGATATGTAGAAGCTAGGGACAAGAGTAAAAAAAATGAAAAGCCTGTTTCAATACAGTTATAAGTCTGATCCAGATATGAATAAGTTGTGATCTTTTCTGTCACAAAGGAACTTATTCTATCAGTCTAAATGTGTCAAGGATCTGCTTTCATCTGATTGTTTTTTTTTTTTAAGTCCAGTTTGCTGATGAAGGAGAGGTTGTAGTTAGTTGTTGAAGTAGTAATGTAAAAGATCAGGATCACCACTTGTCTCTTACGTTGTTGATTCTCTTGCAGAATTTCTCTGTTTCCCTCATTTCTCACAGACCTCAAACGTATTACCAGAAAACAAATGCATATGTACACAGGAGTTATGGCTAATGGAAGCGACCTGTGCAGCTCCAATTATGACTGACAGCATTCTGTTACCTTAATGCTTATTTTAAAGTCCCCTTGACACAGATTGATTAAGGGTATAGACTCATATGAGTTTACGAAAAATGTATGGATTTTTGAAAGGGCTTTAACATGTACCATTTGAGAACTAACGGTTTCTCAACTGTCACTATTTTCTCTCCCTTCTCTCCATCTCAAAATCTCTCTTACAATGGGAAGTATGTTTAATAATCAAAAACTGATGCTGTGGATTAAAGAATAAAGATATCACTGGAAAAAATAGCAACAACAGAAAAAAAACAGATTTGTGTGATTTTAACTATTCTTTAATCTGCTTCTGGGCAACAAAAGTGATTTGTGTCAGCCGTTATTGCATTAAACTTTAATTTTCTTCCACAAGAACAGGATTATATAAAGGAGTATTGGATTGCACTCAGCATGGATTAGCTGAGCGGTGTCTTTTCTGCCAAGGACCAAATGGATTTCCTTCCTTTTGTGATTTAGATTTTTACTGCTGTTTTTTCTCTCCTTTTAAGTCCCATTACACGTCTGTTTGCCAGAATTGAGATACCCTCAAGAGCAGCAGAAAGGCAGGCGGAATTATTGGCTTATTGCATGTATTTATGTTCCAAGGATCCTCACTAGCCAGTGTTAAAGGAATAAGCTAGCCCTTAGCCATAGAAGCTGCTTGCTATTTTAAAACTGAAAAAATTAAAAGCTTATTCATTGTAAAAGGAATATAGGTTTTTTTTTTTTTTTTTTGAATTAAATATATATATATATATACATTATCAGCTTAATTTTTCCCATACCAGTTGATAAAAATTTCCAGAGTTCTTGCTGGAACACAGTGCTTGCTGGAAGTATGATGAATGGTCAAACAGAGATGCTGGCACTGTGAATGGAAGAGACAAAGATTTGCTCAATACAGAGACAGGGAATATAAAAAATTTGAAGTGATAAAAGCAGAAAATAAAATAGAATTCCTCTCCTAACTGCCTGAGTGTCATAAATCACTGTTTTCATTTTTTTTTTTCATTTTGTAGTCCATTTTAGAAATGACTAATGAATTTTCTGGTCTTGACGTTTTAACCAATAAGGACGTACTTGATGATAGATGAGACAGTATTTAAGGAAAAATATCAAAGCTACTAAGATACAGGGGATGGTTTGAGTTTGTAGGCAGTGAAGTACAGCAGTCTAAATGCTTATCAGTAGTCTCTTTCGTACAGATTCAGCACGATCTAAGGATTTTCAAGTGAGATAAAAACCAAACCAAACCAGAAAAACAGAAGAGCAAAGCAAACCATAAAAATGCAATTGTTAAATGATATAAATGAAACATCTGATTTTCCAACTCACGGATGTAGTAGGAGCAAGAGCAGGCCCTGCTTGTCACATCACCAAAGTCATTCTTACTTAAAAATAAGTTCCAGAGCACATTTTCCATGGATCAGGCATGAAAATATTTTGCAGGTGACAAACAGTCCAGAAACTTGAAACCACGATGTGTGGCTGACAAAACCTGAGCTACCTTTGATCCTGTGCTTAAATACCTCTCTTGATGCTTAACATCCATTCTACAGTCCAGAATTCAATCCACAGTCAAACCTGTCCCCGCTGTTTAGCTTTGTGTTGCACAGTAGACCTGACCTTTCCATATATTACTATGCAAAATAAGCAAATCAAAAATTTCACAATTCCTCACTTGACAGTGTTGCTGTCTGAATTCAAACAAAGCATGCTTGAATTAGTGTTATATTATCAAAATTCACCTTTGTGATTGTAAATTCTTATTCTGAATTTTTTTCATCAGAGCAGTGAATATTGTCTAAGCTTTTCTTTCTTTTTCTTTTTCTTTCTTTCTTTCTTTCTTTCTTTCTTTCTTTCTTTCTTTCTTTCTTTCTTTCTTTCTTTCTTTCTTTCTTTCTTTCTTTCTTTCTTTCTTTCTTTCTTTCTTTCTTTCTTTCTTTCTTTCTTTCTTTCTTTCTTTCTTTCTTTTGTATTTGATAAACATTAGATTACTTCAATACCTTTAGTTCATTGGTAAGTAGAACCATTAAGTCATTGTGCATTTTGCAAACAGGCTTTTAGTGCCTTCATGCTACTGACAGAGATATGACTCTGTCAAACGCTAAATCAAAGAGTATATTTCCTGCTGCTTCTTTCACATCAGAAAGTTATACAGAGAGACTCCCTATGGTGACTTTAAGACTTAGTGTTTGCCTACTATTTCTCTCTTATACGAAGGAGTTATTTGTGATAGAATAAATATTTCATTATACAATGACATTGTTGAAGTAGTTTCTTTCCTACCAAAAAAAACCAGCTCTCAGTATAACTTGCATAAACAAACCCACAGTCTTCTCCTCACAGATTGAACACACAGGAAGATAATCTCATCTTAGCACATCTGTCCAAGTCTGAAGCAGTGCCTCTGTTTTCAGAGAGCTTTCTGTGAAATTGACCACAAGGAACCACAGATATCTAGCTCATAGCCCACATGCATCTCAGTCAGAAAAATTGTTGGTCTTAAAACTCAAAAAGATGGCCAGCAAATAAATGTAGTTGCACTTCTTATTCAATTAACTTGAAGTAAAATTCATTTAAATGAGGTCTAAAGGGAACTCTAGAATATTAACCTACTGCTATTATGAGCAGTTACTTTGTGTAATGTCTTTTATATGCTCATCATATCACATCTGGAATGCAGTTATATTTTTATTATGACTATTTTTGCCCCCACTACTTTTCTTGGGATATATTTTTCCTCATGCCCTGAGGGTTTTTCAAGTTCTCTTCAGTTTTTTCAACTTTCCTGGATGCAGCCTTTATATTATTAATCAGCAGGAACATAGATATGATAGAGCTAATGATTTTCTTTGCTAATTGATGATCAAATTGATGCTGTTCTGTCTGAAAGACATCTCTGCATACTGGACACCAAAATCATAAAGATGCGCTTGATCTGTAAATGCAGAGCACAGGTAGCTTGCTTAAAAAGCTCAGGTTAGGTGGATGCACTAATGGGACTTCATGTGACTTGCTTCATAAAACTGGGCTGTATATCAACTGTGCATCAAAATGGCACTTGTGCAAGCCACGGTGTGTGATCTCCATGTGCATGAAATATGCCATTTTAAGTTGTATATTATGTGGAAAATTGTTTGCTTCTAATGTACTTTCTACTGGTATTTAGAGGAGCTCAGCTGAGTCTTACTGTGACTGTTAAGAGATCAATTTTGAAAAATACTGTGAGCAGTTAAATTCTTTCAGTTTTCCCTGCATTTTTTGTTTTTGATTTGTTTGTAGTGACATGGAAATCTACAAATAAAGATTTATCAACATTACCAACTTAATACAGTAGACCAAAAAAGTTTTATCAGACTTTTGATTCTACTGTGGAATAGCCTGTTGTCTTTCTAATGTTTCAGTAATAGTGTATTTGAGAAGTGGTGATGCAAACTGAACAAAGAGGAAACGAAATATTAGAATTTAAGACTTAACCTTGCTTCAATCTGACTGAACTATGAGAGAAAGCCTCTGGCTTGATTTCATTCCAATTTGTTTACCAACTTCAATCAAACATGTTGAGTAAATCACAGGCATACCTAACTATAAAAATCTGCTGTCATAGAATCATAGAATGGTCTGGGTTGGAATGGATCCCAAGGAGCACCAAGCTCCAATCCTCCTGCCACAAGCAGGGCCACCAGCTTCCAGATCTGGAATTAGATCAGGTTGCCCAGGGCCCCATCCAACCTGGCCTTGAACACGTCCAGGGACAGGGCATCCACAACCTCTCTGGGCAGCCTGTTCCAGCGCCTCACCACTCTCTCGGTAAAGAACTTCCCAGTCTAAGACATCCAATCTAAGCCTTCCCTCCTTCAGCTTAAAACCACTCCCCCTTGTCCTATCACTGTCTACCCTTGTAAAAAGTTGATTTCCCTCCTGTTTCTAATCTCCCGTTAAATACTGGAAGGCTGCAATGACGTCTCCCCGCAGCCTTCTCTTCTCCAGGCTGAACAAGCCCAGCTCCCTCAGCCTGTCCTCGTAGAGGACGTGCTCCAGCTCTCTGAGCATCTTTGTGGCCCTCCTCTGGACCCTCTCCAACAGCTCCGCATCTTTCCTGTATTGGGGGCCCCAGACCTGCACGCAGTACTCCAGATGGGGCCTCATGAAAGCAGAGTAGAGAGGGACAACCACCTCCCTCTCCCTTCTAGCCATCCCTCTTCTGATGAAGCCTGGGATACTGTTGGCCTTCCAAGCTGCAAGAGCACACCGATGGCTGATGTTAAGTTTTTCACCTACCAGGACCCCCAGGTCCTTCTCAGCAGGGCTACTCTCAAGGATCTCTTCTCCCAGTCTGTATGTATATCTGGGATTACTCCGACCCAAGTGCAAAACCTTGCCCTTTGCTGTGTTGAACCTCATTAGGTTCACGTGGGCCCACTTTTTGAGTTTGTTGAGGTCCCTCTGGATGGCACCTCTTCCTTCTATTGTATCAACTGCACCACTCAGCTTGGTGACATCAGCAGACTTGCTGAGGGTGCACTTAATTATTACTTTGAATAAAAATACAATCAAGATTTTACTGCTCACTCCTTGTGATGAAGATGAAAATATTAGATGCCATTGTGAAAGCAGCCATGTAATTCCCTATGACAAATCAAGATTTAATGTTCATTTGCTCTCACAAGTATTCCAGTCTTCAATTTTTCTGTTTACGAAATAAGAATTGAGGTTTTTTTTTTTTATATTTCTGTGATTTTATGTCACAGTATTATACAGGAGCACAAGTTACCAAGAATGAAGCATTTCTGATTCTCTCTTAAAGTGGGATGAAACTGATCTAAAAAGCCTGATAACATTTCAACTGCTGAGCTCAGAAGTTTGTTTTTCTAAAACTAAAGAAATTTTGAAAGTGATTTTGAAATTGAGTGTTTTCAATTTCGTAATATTTGGGCCAGAAAGCCCAATTCCTGATAGGATTTGAGAACAAAAAGTTAAAGAAAGAGCTTACTATCTACTTCTCAGTTGACATTATTGATTTGCTAGTGTGGGGGATAGGGAGAATCTCCAGACAGTCTTCTTTTTCTTCTTTACACGTGCTTATTTAAATGGCTGTTTATTTTTTTGTTTGTGTCTTAATTTCTAGCTGAGACAGAAGTTGGTTTTCTCAGTGTCTGGTATGAACCTATGTTTTGGTTCTAGAAGCACAACAAAACTGATAACATAGTGATTGTTTATACTTGTTACCTGGCAGCGTTGAACAGAGACAGGAACATTTCAGTCTCTCAACATCTTGTATTGATCTGCTAGCAAAGGGGTTGGGGTGGTATAGGGAGCTGGGAGGGGACAGGACCAGGGCAGCTGACCCAAAATGACCAAAGGGACGTTCTATACCTTATGACACCATGTAATACAAGGTAGGAGAGTTAGGTGGGGAGGGGACGCTGCTTGGGGACTGGCTGGGCATCAGTCAGTGGGTGGTGAGCCTTTGCTTTTTGTATCACATTTCTTATACTGCTGTTATTTGTTTTACTTCCTTTGCTGTCTTAGTAAATAGCTTTTACCCCAACCCATGAGTTCTACCATATTTTCTCCTAATTCTCTCCCCCATCTCATCTGGGGGGTGGGAAGGTAAGCAAATGACTGTATGGGACTTAGCTATCTGCTGGATCAAACCACAACAGTTCGTTTTCTTGTTTGTTTTTTAATCTGGCTTAAATGCATATGTCCTATGTAATTTGACTGTTTAAAATCGTATTTTTTTCCCCTACTTGTGGAAGATAACTTGTAGTCCACCTTAGTTTTTAGTTGTTATCACTTGTTAATCATGTCTAGAAAAAACACAAAATAACTGAATCTGTGGCTGAATTTAACTCAGTATCCCTGCATCAATGAGACAACTGTTTACACTGAGAATTAAGAATAAGGTATGTGAAGAGAATTACACCAGTGGAATTACACCATATGCCATAACATATGGGCAGTTTACACTACGTTACATTCATGTCAAGGAAAGGACTCTGATGGACAAATGTATTGCATTATCTTGTCTTAAACCCTTAGTAAGAGTAATTATCAGTTTCATAACATCATAAAAGAGTTAACTAATCCTCACCAAATTAGAGGTTTTGTAATTATCAATAAAGTAAACACCAACTACAATTAGGGAAAATAAGGCACAGAGGCAGCCTAGAGCTACACTAGTCTTGGTAATTAAGGAAGTGGAGTTCCTGTTTTCTTCTCTGTTTTAATAATGCAGATGCCACTACTGCTATACATGCAGCAGGATTTGAAATGTGCGTGTATCTCCTTGTGAATTATGCACAAAATGATCTTTGTTGCACATTTTTAGTGACAAAGGAATAGAACTGTCAACAGTTTCCCTAATTCATAGAAATACAAAGAAAAAATATATTTTGTATTATAATAATAGAACACTGCTACAAATTTTGTGGTAAGAAGGCATACATTATAGCTGGATAAATAAATGTGAATTGCGACAAGTTAGATGTTGTTCTTATATCTTATTAATACCTGAGGTTGCATTGCTTATACTGGTGAAATCACTTTTATATTAGTATAACTGTGCTGGTTCTGCATCTGAAGAATAAAATGGAGGGGTGTGGCAGAAAAAATAATCAGCAACGGAGACATAAAGGAGCAATCAGTTTCTCTCTCCCCTGCTATCACTCTCCTCCATCCCACATCTTCCTCTCCAATGTTCTGATTGTTGACATTCCTCAACCCCGTCCTCTAATCTTGGAGGACAGATTTTTTCAAATCCTCTTTGAGCAGCACCTATGGAGATACAATCTCTGCTTACTGGCTAGCCTTCTATGGTAGAATTATGACTTCGTATGGTACTAATGACCGTAGGTAAATAAATAAGATCCAGTCTTCTGGAACTGTTTTCCATTGACTTCTTGGATGCTCTGTTTACCTTTCTTTTACTCTGACCATTGAATACATCAAGTTAAGAATATTTTTTAAAAATAAAATATATTGGATTTTTAGTCTGACTCTGTTTCGTTTCAAAGCAAGCAAGGCTATTTCTGAGAATTCTGATAATTCTGAGAATAACTCCACTTCAAAGAACAGTTTCAGAAAGCTCTTTTCAGACTACCTTATATAATATGTGTAATTTCTTTTCATTTCCAAATGGGTTGAAACACATTCCCACTCCATACCGTATACATTCATAGCACAACTTTGCAGAGTAATTAATCATTTAAAGTAACAAATGCAGAAGATCTGTCCAGGACTGAGATCTTAGGCCCTCATCCCACAAAGACCTTTTTATAAATTTAGGAACTTGAGAACATCTGCAGTTTTAGTGAAGTCAGTTGAACCTCCTGAACTTTATTTTAAGCATGTATAAAGTCTGAATAGTCAAAGATTGTAAATTCTTTTGGGTAGGAACATGATTTGCCTACTATTTTTAGCACAAATAAAGCTATGTAGCTGTAAGCTTGAAGGGTCTGTAGACCTGAATGGTAAATAATAATCAGACGGGCACTTCATTCTGTTCAAAAAGCAGTATGTGAAGCATGATACCTGGTGTAGTTTGTACCATCAAATGCTATAGCATTGTTAATGTCATTTATAAACATAAACAGAATTTAAATTTAAAATATATTTAGATTTGTTATTAGGTTTTATGAAGAATACTAGTATTGGTCAACTCTCTTGTTTTTATTTCACGTGTCTATTTAGGCAAAACTGAGTTTGGAATATATCGTGGTGTGTTTAAATTGGAGAACCTTATGTTGACAAAAATCGTTGTAGTATACGTGCTGAATGTTATTGTACATCTGTTATAGCATATGGCAGAATTTCATCCCTTGTGTCTTTCTTATGCTCTGTCCTTAGAGTCACTAAAAAGCTGTCCCTTGAGATGACTTTTTGCTAAATTAGGTCAGCAACTGGAGGAGACCATGTGCTAGCTGCACTGCTGAATGGCAACGCACAGTTAACACTTGAAAATGATCTTTTCTGCAACCTCTTCTGGGAAGGAGAAATCTGATGAGTTCTTTGACTGTGGAAGGTCTCTGAGATAATTTTATTCAGATATTTATGAGATATTTTTAAATTTATTTTTTATGACTATGTTAACTACACTTCTTTTTTTCAGACATCTGAAGCATACTAGGTAGGTGCCTGTGGACAGAACACCTCTGAAACCTCATTAGGGGTATGTGTACATTATCATGAAGAAGGGGCTGATCATGTAGTTACTGCCCTGTCTCCTAGTGGTATTGGTAGTAAAAGAGAGACTTTGTGTAAACTTGGACCTGTAGGGTCTGGATTGCTTTGTTGTGCCCTACATTTCCTTAAAAATAAGGGGACAATTACTAGTGTAATATGGAGCAATGTATAAACGGTATATCCTCTGCAGAACTTAACCTTACTCTAGCCTTCCAGAGATTAAGAAATTTTATCCTTGCTTATTTACTAGTGTTTCCAATTCCTCTGCCTTTCTGCCACCTGTGATTTTATAAAACTTCATCAGTCACTCTCACTTGCATCTTATTGAGGCTGATGAGTATAAGCTTACTTAATGGTTCCTAAGTGCTGTGTGCTTTTGATTATCTTCATTGCTTCCTTTGAGCCTTTTCCAGTTCTTCTGTCTAATTTCTAAGATACAAAGATTAGTACTGCGCAGTATTCAAGAAGCAGACGTGATGGATTTATACAGCGGCTCAATTATGTTCTTCGTTCTTTGTTGTTTTTTTTTTTACCTCTCTACCTCTCTTCTAACCGTTTCCAACATTTAATTTACTTTTTTGACTGCTACCAAGGACTAAACTAAAAATTTCGTGGACATATTCTCCTAGATTTCGTTCCCAAGCAGCTACAGTCATCTCAAATCAAACTCGGACTTGAGGGTTTTTTGGATTTGAGTTACAAAATTTAACTTATTCTTTGATACACAGTTAACACTTTCCAGGCTGTTCTGATTTTTTTTTTTTTTCTCTTTTAATATCCCAGTGCAGAATTTCTTACCATATTGTCTGGAATACTGGAGAGACAGATTTAACTGTTCCCCTTCCAGAAAGAAGTTTTGAACAGATACGTGTATGTAGACAACCTTCTGGAAAAAAGGACAGTGTGTCTTAGAGAGGAGACTGGAACAGTGTGACTTGTGTAGCCTAAAAGGGGCATGATTGCTACCCATAAACATACTTTAAGAGTAAACACTTACAAGGGAAGTCCCACCAAGCTAAAGATTGAGTAAAGATCAATATTGACATGAAAACAGATTAATATAAGTGGTTGATGAGATTTTTTTTTTCTAGAAATTAGGTGGCTGCTAGCTTTAAAGCTATCAGGTTACTAGATGCAGTAGTGAAGACAAATGCTTTTACCATGTGCTTCAGAAGTTGATGAAAGGAATTTTCTGATATCATTCCTGTTGAAACAGGGAACCGAACCTTACACAGGATTCCTATTTCCTATGATTTGAACAGTAAAAGAAGAAAAAGAAAAGAACTACTCAAACTTTCAAAGAAGGTTTGAGTCTGGTGTTGGAACATACATAGCTGAAAGTAATATTTCCAGTAAATCAATATTCATCTGAAAAGCAAAGGTTATGACTTTCTTGCTATTTTTCTACTTCCTGCTATATTGTTCAAGTTTGGAAAACAAATATTGTATATTCTACAGATGCAGTTTTTGTGTAAAGTGTTTTTATAACTAGTAACATTTCTTGAATGAGTGAAGTGGATATCAAAGACATGATTTCTATTTGCTATTTCTGATACACTGCCCCTTGAATTTGAATGTTCTTTATCTTTTTCAAACTGATGAGTCTGACCTCGCATAATCTGAAGTAGAAATACAAAGAAATATAATTCAAAAGCAGAAAAGAGGAGAGTGGAAAGTAGATTTTGTGCATTTTAAGTGTTGTTTGAATTGATATAATATACCCCTGTGATTGAAGTGCAGAGTACAGTACGCTTCCTGAACCAAACTCTGGATACAGAACACTGCTTATCTTCATTCTTGTAATTCATTTCTTTCATTCCACCTCCTCCTTTTACCATTTTCTGCAATGACAGTTGCATTCCTTTCATTTTCTTATTCACATTACATATTATACTAGGTCTTTCATTTAGGATTTTTCACAGATCCTTCACATCTCCTTTACAGTCTCCAGTCAGTAAGTGCTAAGACCTAAATACTCCTATGCATACCATGTCTATTTCCTTACCACATGCATTTTCTGTTGCCTGAAGGCAGATCTGTGCAATTTTTGTTATTGAAATCTGTCTTTTTCTTCCCAAGCAGATGGAGGATGTGTAAATGTGTCTAAAAACTGAGAATACCATTAACTTGGTTTTTACAGAGCCCTGGGAGACACAGCGTCTCTCTGGTTCCTTTTAAACCAGGTTGAAAAAAAAATAGTAATAACTTCGCAATACAAGCAAAGCAACTTTAGCACAATGTTGTGTCTCTCTTGTAGCTCTGATTGCTGGGGGGAAAATAAAAGATGCACTTTGGCTGCTGTGCATCAATCTTTTGCTCTTTGCAAGAGGACATAATCCTGAAGTCATACACAAGCTGGATTTACATTATTCCATTAAGTATTGATTGTAATGCTTGAAGCCTTTATTGTTACAATTTATCAGAGCTTTTTGCACTGTGATGAGTAGAAGATAATACTGCCCAGCTACTGCTTGTGAACTCTGAAGATGACAGGGCAAAAGTGATCAAGAAGATTCATATTTTTTTAAAAAAAGTCAGTAGATTCAGAAATAAAAGATAAGTTAAACCAATTTGCTCAATACCTGATGTAAAATAGAGAGCATTCAATCTCTAATTGAGCATAGAGATATAAATTAGAATAATTTAGCACAGAGATCTGAATTAGAATAATTTTGCAAGGGGCAGATGGCCTTCTGTTACTGCAGTTCTGTGAGACTAAATTCAATAAATGCAAAAGATTAGCAACTCCTTTTTTTTGGCAGGGAGAGATGTTCAATCATTATTTTTACCAGAGCTCATCTAGGCTCTGTTTTTAATTTCAGACTAGAGTTATTGCTTCAATAAAACATAAGATTAAATTTTTTAAAAAGAAATTGTATATAATCAGTAATATTTTAGATAAACAATTCTCAGTAATATTTTAGACAAATGAACCTATGACTGAATGAAAAACTCCATAGGTATAAAGGAGCCAAGGCTGTTTTCTGACAGTTTTCATGCAAGTTTTGTATTCTTTAAACATGCTTTTCATAAATGGTGACTTGGAAGATTACAATTCTGGAAAACATCTGAGTCAACTCTTAGTCAAAATATTGCTTCTTTACACATATATTTATACATTTAAAAACAAGTCTGAAGACTGCGATAGAGAAACCCAAATCACCAGTGTGGTTGTGTCTAGGCCAGATCTTGGTTGAAATAAATTAGCATAGCTACATAAAATCTACATCACTGATAAATCAGCCTCAGTGGGCGCCCAACTTAAATGCCTGTACACTAATGAAAAGAGCCTGGGGTGCAAGCAGGCAGAGGTACAGGTGTGCACGTGCCTACAGGGCTACAATGTCATTGGCATTGTTGAGACGTGGTGGGATGGCTCTCATGACTGGAGCATAAGAATAGACGGGTATAAACTCATTAGGAAAGACAGGCAGGAGAAAAAGGGAGGGAGTGTTGCCATCTATATCAGTGACAAGCTAGAGTCCATGGAGCTCCTCCTAGGGGTGGATAAGGAGCCACCTGAGAGTTTATGGGGCAGGGTTAAAGGGGAGGTGAGGGAATGAGACATTGTAGAGAGGGTCCAATACAGGCTCTTTGGCCAGGAAGACCAAGTGGACAAGGCCCTTTACAAACAGATAGAAACCGTTTTGTGTTCACAAGCTGTGGTCCTCATGGGGGACTTCAACCACCCTGATAACTGTTGGGAGAACACAGCAGGGCATCAGCAACTGTGATAGAAACTGGGACAATGGCTAACTCAAAACTCATCTTGGCAAGTATAATATTGAACAAATGTCAGAATTTGCATTGGGTTCAATTACACACTTTTGCTTTTCAGATGCCTTTGAAACATTTGTTTGTGTAAGGGTAACGGGATAGTCTGTAAGAATAGGAAATGGAACTTGAATAAAAGTTAGAGGCCTTTCTAGCAGAACGAAACTGGCATTCAGCTTAGTTTATATTGAAATTATCTGAAATAATGTATGAGATGCTGTCCAGTAAACAGAGTTTATTGTCTGAAAACTACAATGAAAAATATCATTTAAGAAAACTATTGAAAAGATAAAGTAGGAAAGAGGCTATAAATCTTGAGTTGATGGGGCTAGTTTTCTAAAGTTTATCTTTCCAGGCTTAATGAATGATGTTTAGCGTTATTGCATGAACTTCTATTTACACTATGTATGCTGATATTATAACCTTACCAAGCAAAGAAAATGTTAGTTCCTCACACTTTTTTTTAAAATGGAAGTCTATAATTTCTCTAATTTCATATAAAATTAATTCAAAAGTCTCAAAGCCTAAATAATGAGGAAAAAAAGGAGATTATGAAACCAAATCTTAACTTTTTTTAATCAAAAACCTTCTACTCTTCTGGAAATATATATGTATTTCAACAAGATAGATAATTCAAAGTCCCATGGAAAACTTTTTTCAATATTAGATGTATTGAATAGTACTATTTTTTGAAATCCTCTTGTAAAACTTGCTATATACCAGTATGTTGGAGAGAACTGAGTGCAGGAAAGAGAGCAATTATGAAAAAGAAGGTATACAACACCATTAAGTACCTTTACCCTTCTTCCTCCAGCTTTCCATTTAATTTCCTTCCTTTTGATGTTTCCTTAATTTACTACTTTATTTTCTGGCACCGATATGCTGGAGAGACAATTGGAGAGACAATACTTGTTCTAATTTCAGTGAGTCATGTTCAGATAATTATTTCAGGCTCTAAATATTTTGATGTGGATTTGTACAGTTAATTGCAGGGTTGAATAACTAACCTACCACCAGTACTGGGAAACATCTAGAAGTATGCATTTCAGATTTGATTTCCCTCAGATTTAAAACCATACTGGGCCATATATATGCCATTAAAATATTTTGCAATTAATACATATCTACATTTTAATAATATATTTAAGACAAGAATCCAGAGATGTTTCATTCTAATGATTATTTATATATAAATTCACTATAGGCTTCCTGGTATATCACTGAAGGAATTCTCTGTACTCGAGAGAAGGAGGACAGGACCACAAAGTCTGAAAGATAACATGTTTAACTTAGGGTGAAATGTTTAGGTGTTTAAAGTTTATAAAGACAAGGAAATTGGCATGTTTTTAATCCTCCCCCTTTCTTTCTCTTCTTCCTCTTCCAAAAAGAAAAACAAAATCAGAACCAGTAAAAATTAGCAACCACGGTTACTATGTGACTTTTGAAAGACTAGAATTGTTAAGCGATATGCAAGTAACTAAAATATGTAAATTAAATTGCATTAGTTGCTCTTTAAAATTAACATTTTAAAATGTTTCATTCTTAAAATTCTTTTCATGCAACATATTTCTATGATTAGTGTTATTGAAAATATCAGTATGACAAGCAGCTTAAATAGGAGGGGGATAGCATGAGCTTAGCAGAGAAGTAAATCAGGACACCCAAATGTGAAGAAAGAAAATATGGGGCCAAGATTTCTTTGAAAGAATTATGCACTATCTGTGGGCTGTTATCTGCAATCTGAGAAATGTCTGACACTGGAATATCTGTAGAGCCCTATCTTTTAAGTTGTTTGTAAGTGGGTATCATCTGTTTGCATGTCCATGTTCACTTGAAAGCTATTATCATTTTTTTTTTCCTGCTGGCTATTGTAATACATTACAGTAAAAAAAGGCTAAGACAGGGAAGCAAACAATTCTTTGCCCAGAAGCAGAAAGGGGAGAGCTAAAAGGTGGTTCAGAAGGTAGGTTTAAAGTAAAATAGATCAGGGGAGGAAATATGCAAAGAGAAACTGGAGGTTATATCTGTGTCAAATTTACTCTGTTAATAATCAGTATTCTTGTTTCCCAAGACTTAAATAAATCTTATCATCTGTTCATTATCAGTCACAGAGGGTCTTATAAGAGGAACAGTGTAGGTGTTTGCACTTAACTCAATAGGCAGTGGAGAAACTACTTAATATTCTTCATTTCCATGTAGAAAAATTGTATTTGAATGTGGCAAATTCTGCAGCAGACCAGACAATGGACTTGAATGGGCACTAAAACATGGATGATGAATATGAAAAAACAGTGACTGCTTTTACAGGTTGGACTCTGCAGCTCTGTTGAGTGCCCCTTTTAGCTTTTTTTTTTTTTTTTCCCTAGCGAGAGAAAAAAATGATTGTTTTCCTCATGATTTATTTCCAAGAATCAAGTTCCAGTAGGGAGAAGGAAATATGTAAAATTATTTAGGAATGAATAAAGAGACAGTATAGGCAGGATTAAGACAAGGATGAATTCTGGCAATGCTCCAGAGGAAGAAAGAAGCAGTCATATATGGAAAGAGACGTATTTATGTATATATGTCTCATATTTATGTCTCTTCGGGATATGAGGGAAAATAGCTTTGGGTCAGGAAATATTAAATGCTTAAACATGTTGATTTCATTCAGTTGTAAGACCACAGAGTTGCTCCTTCAAGTCAACTGATCAATGTTAATATAAAAGACAATTCTTTCCTTCCTCTTAAATACTTTAAATTAAATTGAAAGATCTGTGCTCTAGTGTTTCTTCCTTATTCAGCTCTTAAATCCACCTTCTCCCTCAAATCCAACAGCTGTAACTCTATTTTGATATTTGGGTATGAAAGACAGAAAGACATGGAATAAAATGCTGATGTTCTTTTGATTTTCTATTTAATTCCAAATCCTGGATGATAGAATTATTTTTCTCTTTTTCATATAGAAAAACTATAGAATAGATTGTACAGTAAGAAACAGTGTAATATTTGCACAAATATACTAATTAGTAAGTACTTTGCATTGGAGCTTTTACTAAACCTTCACTCTTTGGTTTCCTCTGAACACACCAAGGAAACCACACTCAAAGTGAAATTGTGACACTGTGATCTCTGAATGCTATGTTATCTCATTTTGAAGATGGAGAGATTTGATATGTTAGTTCCCATGAGGCTAGAATGTTTCACAGCAACTTAACATCTTGTTTTTTCTCTGGAAACCAGAGGATGAACAGCAGTGAACTTTCCAAGCTTTCTGAATATGTTCTATTTAATTTTTTCTACTGGAAACTAGCAGAATAAAACCTCTGAATAATTAAAGTTCTGAAAAATTGACTGATAAATGGGTAAAACAAACCACTTCTGTTTTAAAAAGGACTCACTTCAAGCCCTAATGCCTGAATTTTCTACACCGTTGCCACCCATTGTAATAAAAAATATATATATATATCTTGCTTAATAACTGAATTTATGTATTATTTTGTGGGGAAATGAATTAATTTAATTAAAACCACATAGGAACTACTGCCTGAGCATTATATGGAGCAGATAGGAAAAAGTTGTTTTTTCATGTATGCTTTTTTGTGTTTTTTTTTTTTTCTTTCTTTTTTCTTTTTTTTTAGTTGAGGTGCATGGGTTTTCATTGCTATACAGTCAAGAGAACACCATGTTTGGGAAAGTCTTTCAAAATGTCCACAAAGCTATGCAGATTTGTGAAAGTGGTATTTTTTTTCTCAATTTTAATGTTTCTTCTGTCATCGAGCAAGACTAGTTTGATGGGTCAAATGTCATAGAGCATAACTTCTGGTAAGATAGGGATGTCCTGCATCACAGGGCTGAAAGACTTTCTGCAAGTCTTTTGACTTGTCTTTTAAAAAGACTGATCAACATTTCTGTACTTTTTCTTATCCTGTTGCAGACTTTGGGCCTTCATCTATCTATGTCTCTGTTTCCTTACACTCAAGTTAATAGTTTCTGCTTGTTGAACAATGGGGCAGATTAATTTGTTAACGTTTGCAGAGCACTCGAAGATTGTTATTTAGGATTACGTTGTAGAAGAAGGAGTAAGCTGCGTATTATTGACCCATGTGCATGCCAAACAGCTCTGGGTCACTTGAGGAGAACATATTCTCCATTTTTGCATAATCTGTAGCTGTAACCATATTTTGGTTTTTATGATTGCACAATAAGTGCTCAAATCATGTTGAAACTACCTTGATGTACCAACTTTGGAGACTTTTCTAGAGCAGAGAGACTGAAATGAGCAACACTGCAGATTCCCAGACTTTTAAATTTGACTTGGTCACAGCTTGTACGTCTTCACTGGCCTTTCTCAAAATACATGGTGTTCCTCTTCCTGTTTAGGTTGTATAAACCACTCCTCTTACATTATTGTCACATATACAAACTGTGAAATAAACTCTCATGTGTCCATTTAGAATGCAGTTGAAATTCCAAATATTAGCTCATCTGAACAATATGGTAGTTTATATGAGGATGTAAGTTAGAAGGACCATGACTGAAACATGTTTGTAGTTAACAGAACTACTATTAGAGAAACATAAAACTATAGAGAAGCAAATATAGATATGGATACAATTATTTGTATTTGCAAAAACCTAATGATCATCTGCACGGTATTAATCTGTGATGATATTTTTACGGTATAAAAAATGTGGATGCAGTTTGGTCATGAATGCTAGAAGTTCAAATTTATTCAGAAACCAAAGTAATTATTGCAGGATCAACACATGAAAATTTGTCATCATATACAGTACTAAGTGACAGCAAAGAGTGGAGGCATTGATTCAGTCTAAACACAAAGTCATGCAGCCCTAACAAAAGGAAGCTTATTGAGGAAAAGTATTATCAGGCCTAATGACAAGGTTGGACACGATGTCATTACATTCTCTGTTTTCCAGCTTTGCTTTCAAAACTCCTGAGCTCTACCTGAATGGCTTTTCATACCCCGAGCTACTTAAAAACACAAAGGTCTCTTAGCATGAAATTGTAATAATAGTGTTCATCTGCATGTATTGAACTAACTCTATTGTATATAAATACATTATTTCCATGTAGAACTGAAATATAGCTTCCATTATTTTGCTCTCACAACAAGTTTTAATAGTCCATGTTCAACTATGTTTAGGTACAGAATTTCACTTTTGTAAAAGGAGAGCATCTCTGATACTAGGTGAGGAATTTTTATCATCCTTTACTCCAGAAACAAGATATGTTGAGAGTGCAACAGGAATAAAATATTAGTGATTTAGTGTCTTTTTAGCGACTTTTTTTCCAGGCAGTAATGTTATTTCGACTGTTCAGAATAACGAATTCAAAAACATCCTAAATACACAAATACTTACCTGAAAATATTTGATTTGAAATTGTGGGAAGATTAAAATAGACTTTTCCTTCTAACAAACTATAAAAGTTTACCACACAACATTTGGATAGGACTTTTTTCCCACTCTCATGTCAGGTTGCTGACCGTGTGCTATACTGTTGCTTTTTGTTGTTGTTTGTTGACATACTGTGCTCTCAGCTTGTATGTACCAATGTAAATTTATATTGGCGTTATTGCGATTATTCTGACTGCCTCTTACTGAGATCATTAACCTAAGTAAACTGATGTTGAGTAGCCTCTGAAGTTTGGCACAAGAATTTTGCAGAAGTGTACAAAAGGTGGGAAAGGTGTAGTTTCCCATAAAACTTGTGTTACTGGTAGAAAAATACTGTCCACATCCCTTTTTCTGATGCCGTAGAGAAACCTGTGGTTTTGCCTTTCCTGAAATTGCCATGTTTAGCCTGAAGCAGAAACAGATATGTTTATCTGAGTGAAGTGTGAATTAAGGAGAAAAGATATAAGTATTTAGCATATTTTGTGTTCCAGAGCCCTACCTCTTGGCAGAGACCTATTAATCTCTCAGCTGGGCTATTTCTTTGTCCTGGAATTTCTCTTGTGGTTTTTTATTTTATTTTATTTTTTTCCCTAACCTCTATAAACTATATCCCCATGGTAACAGTCTTATGCCATAATGCTTTGGATGACATGTCTTTTGTTTGAGAAGTGTACTTTTGGTAATGGATTCCAACTATGCAGCTATGTTTCAGGTGTACTTATCTGCAAACTCTATGGTCTCTAGCCCTTTTGTATGTCTTGTGAAAGGCATGAAAAGCATGTTTGACCATGTAAGAAGAACTCTGACATAATTAACTGGTGGAACAGAAGTCCCTCTGTAGAGGAAAGAAGGAAAGTCGGTTCTTATGTGATCAAGGTAAAAATATGTTGCATCCCTTTGAAGGACAGCAGTGTTTCTCACTTCTCCCTATCACAGGCTTGGTTAGACCCTTCCAAACTCTTGAGAGTATTCTGTGTTATGGTGCAGCCACACTCTAGTCAGGATTAAAACTGTACCACCAGCATCTTCTACTTCATTTTTTCCGTGTCTTTCTTGAATAGCACTCCTGGTGCTTCATTCCAGCCTTGCAAGTATACTAATAGATGCCCCCTAAAGAAGATCAGTGAGGATCTTTGTCCCAGTGAACACTCAGCATGTTGAGTAGGCATCTTTTTCTTCAGAAATTCACAATGTGTGTTAATTAAAACAGCAGCTGTGTTTATAAAATTGCTTCTTACTCATGCCCTGAGTAGCTGTGGTAGAGCTGCACAAGGGAGAAGACATTTTTTTTAGCTCAGAGATGAAATTAATTCACAAATTTTAATCAGGTGCTCAGATTCTGACAGTGCTGATGAAGACGGAGGCAGGTTGCAATGCAGAGTGGGCTGTCAGTGTGCTGATGGAGTGCACCTGCAGGGGCTTCACACCATACATCATCGGTAATTAGCACTAATGTTTGGAGGGCTTGTACAGTGCTGATGTGTGTCCTCCTTCAGCCTTAAATGTCAGGGCTCATGGAGCTGTCTTCCTTAAGCACAATCCTTGAAGTTGTTTGCTGGGGAAGTCAGCCTGGCCTCTCTTTGCAGTTCAGTGACCTGGCCTAGGGAGGAAGGAGTTGACTTCAGCTGTTCACTGATTTGACTTTTAATACAAATATTATGATATTATCTAACTGACTTGTTGGAACAGGTTTTAATTTGAGTAATGCACTTGAAAAATAAATCATGTGTCCATCATTGTTATTTTTCTGTCAAAAACACTGGGAATAATTTCAATGTGAGATTTAAAGAATTATTGTATTTTTAGAACAAACCAAAACCCACCACAACCCTACAACCATAAGTCTTGAAGCTCTTGGACTGTAATAATATTAAGGGTTTGGACAAAACAGTTTGGCTGTGACTGAGACAGAATTTCCTCTGTTGTTGCCAAATGACCATTTCACTTCTATCAGCCTGACAAGAAGAGTCTGGGGCAGAACATTAAGCTAAGGGAAAATAGCAAACACAATTCTCTGTGGTTTCATACCATGCAGTTTTGGCTTTTGTGCTTTCATTGTGGCGCTGGTCCAAACCAGTCCATAACGATACATTCAGGTTATATATTAGGAAAAACTTCTCCTAGAGAGTGGTCAGGCACTGGACTAGGCTGCCCAGGGAGGTGGCTGAATCACTGTCCCTGGAGGCAGTCAAGATACATCTGGATGTGGACCTGAGGGACATGGTTTACTGGGTAATCTTGGTGGTAGGTGGATGGTGGCTCTAGATGATCTTGGAGGTCTTTTCCAACCTTGATGCTTCTATGATTCTATGATTCTATTCTGATTTTCTTGGCCTGAATAGATGCATCATGGACCTCTTGGTTCTGTTTGTAACTTATTTCTGTGAAGCTGGTAGTTCTGGTAACAACAATTTTTATCTGACTGCTGATTTATAGGCCTATGTTGAATAGCAAATGACCTTTCGGGTATGACAGCAAAATCATGTATAGGGTATATAAAATTAATAAATATAATTGAGATAAAAATGTTCTCACTGAATGAAGATGGTAATATTTCTAAACTCCAAATGCTGCTCGGTCTTACAAATTAGTTAGATGAAGAATTGAAAAATGATGCAAAATTCTGTAAATGTAACATATGCACCTATTAATCCTTACCAGAGAATATAGTTGGCTTTAAAATTCCCTAAATACTTACATTTACCATAAAAGTGTGCCACAAGTCCAAGGGTCAGATTAGACTGCCCTTGAGCCAAAGACTAGTTAAGAGAGCTGGAAGCTAGAGAATAAGCTGTACTTACTGATCTCAGTCTCTGAAATTGCAAATTCACACAGACCACATTTATGGCCTTCTGAAAGCAGACAGATGTTTAATGATTAAAATGATCGAAACACATCTCCTAATTTCTGCCAAGTTGTTGACAAAAAACTTTGAAGGCAGAAAAGATCTTAAAAAAGTCTGTTTGGCCTCTTCAGAAGACAATGAAACCCAACATTTTGACATCTACAGGAGGAAAAGGAATTATTTTAGAAAGGAGGCACCACTGTATCACATTTTCTGAGCAGAAGAGTATAGAGAATCTGTTCAAATGAAAGGCCTATGAAGCCTCAACAAAGAGAGAGCTGAGTCCTGGCAAAAGGGGAAGACATCCTCTTTTACTTTCTCTGCTGAACTTGGGAGTTCTTGCAGTCAGAATGTGACCTACGGTTTTTCTACGTAGGTAGTGACTAGCACTAAAGTACTAGCTATTTAGAAAATGTAAAGCTATTCTTATCAGATCAGAGCTACATGAAGGAGAATTTAATATTTGTAATGTTTATATAGAGATTTATCTCAGAGCCACTTCTCTCATATATATTATTTCCTGGCCTAATCTAATATTTGCTTGGAATCTTCCTAGTGTTCTATACTTTTTAGAACCACAATAAATAATCCAATCCAATTTAGAAAATAATAATGTTTTCCTCCAAATTCTAATAATCCAGTGATACAATCTGTCCCAGTTATAGTAACACGCAGTAATTTCCTTTCCTTTTCAATTTCTTTTCCCAGTTCTGTTTTTTTTTTTCTCAATTATTATTATTTTTTTTTATAAGAGGTTCTTTTGTTCAAAGGGTTTGGAATGGACTAGCAGGGCCTTTTTGAATGCATAGTTTTATCATATCTTTTTCAATTTCTTCTTTTAATGTACTAGATATTACTCCTGAAAAGTTATGCATAATCACTAATGGATATTAAGTGCTGCCCAGCACAAACTTTTTATTCATACCTTTAAAGTTATATGTGATAGATATCCTGTTTTTCTCTTCTGTTCAGTTATCTTGTGCAATGCATACAAAAGAGGCATGTGTGGTTTCTTACACTTTTTAGATACTTAATGAAGGATTGCACATTTTTTGTTCATACATAGGCCAAAACAGGCCCATGATAAAATGCACCCAGTCAGTGCAAGACATTTCTCTAAATAATCCAAAGTCCTGCTAAGTGTTATACTGTCTAGTTATACTAGTGTTAGTACTATACTAATCCTGGATGCTTTTCGAACACACGGCTTAATTTTAAAAAAGGTGATCCAGTCAATGTTTCATTGTTTTTAAGACTTTATTTATTTTTCATACAAGCTTAAAAACTATTTTTCAACATAAGTTATCAGATTCATAATGAAAGAAACATTTGTAGAAGTAGATTGGTGTTTCTACAATCTCTTTTTTTTGTAACCACAGGATTGTGGATGGAAATGGAGGAAGACAAGTGATGGTAGTTAACACAAAGATTCATGAAGTGTGCTGTACTAGCCATGTGTTCTTCTAGGGTGATTGTTAACTTCCCAGGCCAGACTGGCACAAACAGAACAGGAATTTGTCCTTGAGATAGTGTCAGTGTAGAGGTACTGGCTAGAGCTTTCTCAGGATTAGATCTTATTATGCTTCATCTTCAAAGCAGGTATTAAATTACTTAACCCTGTGGGGAATGGCATATAGATTTTTTTTCCAGGCTACGTAGGCAGTATTTCAGCAATGACGGTCCATGAAAGGAGTTCCTTTGTAGAAATCTGTTAGTGTTATTTTAGCTATAAACAAACCTAAGTGTTTGGCTATTCAAAATTCTCTTGTTACACTACTCAGAGTGCGTATTTGATTCTCAGTTGAATCTGGACCTTGACTGACTTTCTAATCTCCTTTTATAATCTTGCATATCAAGAACACCAAGCCACATACTTCCAGTTTAGGACTTCTAGAGGTATTCTCAATTTGTATTTCATCCACACAATCTTTCTTTACCCGCTATGAGCACACCTACAAAACTATCCCTGTCATTAAGTCCACAATGTCCAGATCTTAAACCTTTGCTTCTGTTGAACAAATTGCCATTTCTGCAGAAAATATGTCCTCCTCAGCAAAATGTGACAGTCAGGTAAACACTGACACAGTTTTAATTGAGGTACCTTAAGGGAACATTTTTAGCGGAGTAATCACTTTGAAATCACATGGAATCATTTGAGTTGGGAGGGACTATTAAAGATCATCTAGCCTAACTTCCCTGCAATGAACAGGGACATCTACAGCTGGATTAGGTTGCTCAGAGCCTGATTCAGCCTGACCTTGAGTGTCTCCAAGGATGGGGCTTCCACCACGTCTCTGGGCAAACTATTTCAATGCTTCACTTCCCTCATTGTAAAAAACTTCTTCCTTATATCCAATCTAAGTCTCCCCTCCTTTAGTCTGAAACCTTTTCTTCTTGCTCTATTACCACAGATTCTGCTAAGGAGTCTGTCCTTTCTTATAACCCCTCTTTACATACTGAAAAGCTGCTATCAGGTCTCCCCAGAGCCTTCTCTTCTCCAGGCTGAGCAGCCCCAGCTCTCTCAGCCTGTGCTCATAGGAGAAGCATTCCATTCCTTGGATCATTTTTGTGGCCCTCCTCTGGATGCACTCCAACAAGTCCGCATCTCTCCTGTACTCCACACGGTACTCCAGATGAAGTCTCACCAGTGCAGAGTAGAGGGGCAGGATCACCTCCGTCACTGGCCACCACTGACCACCACTGAGCAGATCACCTGCTGGCCACCACTCATCACTATCTCCATTTGGACGTTGAGCCATTGACCACCCCTCTCTGGGTGTGATCTCACAACCAGTTCCTCATCCATTGAACAGGCCATCTGTCAAATCCATATCTTTCCAATTTGGAGGGAACAATATTGTGGGGGACTGTGTCAAAGTGAAGACCAGATAGATGACGTCAGTGGCTCTTACCTTGTCCATTGATGCAGTTACGCAATCATAAGGAGGCAACTAGGTTGGTCAGGCAGGACTTGCCCTTGGTAAAGCCATGCTGATTGCCTTGTATCACCTCCCCCTCTTCCATGTGCCTTAGCATAGCTTCCAGAAGCATCTGCTACACCACCTTCTCTAACACAGGGATAAGGCTGACAGGTCAGTAGTTCCCTGGGTCATCCTTTCTACACTTCTTAAAAATGGGTGAGGCGTTGCCTTTTTTCCAGTCACCAGGGACTTCACCTGACAATCATGACATTTCAAATATCACTGAGAACGTCTTGGTGATCACATCAGCCAATTCCCTCAGGATTCTGGGATGCATTTCATCAGGACCCACAGAACTGTGGATGCTCAGGTTCCTCAGGTGATTGCAAACCTAATCTTCTATTACAACAGCAGGGACATTTCTCTCCCACCCCTCATCTTTCAACTCATCAGCTTGAGGGCTGTGAAGGGCAGTTGCCAGTAAAGACTGAGGCAAAGAAAAAAAGGCTGAGGCGTACCTCAGCTTTCTCCTTGTCCACGGTTACTAGCCTACTTGTATTGTTCATTAGGTGGTGTACGCCCTCTTGGACTTCCCTTTTCTGGTTGATGTAACCATACAAGCCTTTCTTGTTCTTCTTGGCATCCCTTGCCAAGTTTAGATCCTGTTAGGATTTGGCCTTCCTGACTCCATCCCTATACAGCCTAGCAGAATCCCTATACTCTTCTCAGAGTACCTGTCCCTGCTTCAACTGTCTATGGAAAGACTACCAAATGTGCTTGTAACTTTAAAGAGAAAAAATGTAAACATTTCAGCATAAATTGTAAAACAGTTTAACACTACAGGCGCATTTGTTCACCAGAGGATCTAACCATTACGTATGTAGATGAGGTATATTCTCTTCTGCCATTTTTACAACAAGTTAATGTGTTCGGAGACCAAATTATTTTCTACAAAAGAAAACTGGTTTTGCTGTGGGATAGATCGCCAAATCTAGAAACATTAAGCTCAGCAAAACTGCTTCCCTGGCTTGTTTCTTACAGCTTAATTCCTTGTAAAAATCTCTGTCTCCTAAGTCAAACAACATTTGTTTTCTAAAAGAAAGGAAATTTCACTTTTCTTTTCTTTTCTTTTCTTTTCTTTTCTTTTCTTTTCTTTTCTTTTCTTTTCTTTTCTTTTCTTTTCTTTTCTTTTCTTTTCTTTTCTTTTCTTTTCTTTTCTTTTCTTCTCTTTTCTTCTCTTTTCTTCTCTTTTCTTCTCTTTTCTTCTCTTTTCTTCTCTTTTCTTTTTTCTTTTCTGTTAGGAGATAATTAGGAGGTCAGCAAATTATTCTGCTGAAAAGTTCCTATTCTATTTTCCTGGAGTGTTTTGTCCTTCTCTTGGGAGACTTAGTACTGTACTGGAAAATAGCTATTATGCTAAGGATGCTGTTGTTGATGAATCATCAGATCGTTATTGCATCTTTATTAAACGTGCTTTACAATAACAATTCAGTAGTGAAATGAGCAAGCTCATCCATTATATTGTCACAGTCGTCTATCCATTCAGGCCATGTATTTAAGCATGCTGTGAAAGAATGGCTGTTTGTAATCCTCAGACATTAAGTGTGTTTATGCCACTCATTATAGAACAAAGAAAATATTCAGGATGTGATCATGGCACCTGTACAGGTAGTGCAATAATGAAGTTAGAGGTGTGATATATTTTGTAAAGTATGAAAATGTATGGGAGATAGTAGTCTTAGAACTGCCCAACCTTTAAGCTTTATTGCCAAATCTGTCTTCTTACTTGGTGGCCTTTTATGATGGAGTTACAGCATCAGTGGATAAAGGAAGAGCAACTGATGTCATCTACCTGGACTTCTGCACAGTGTTTGACACCGTCCTGCATAACATCTTGGTCAATAAATTGGATACATACGGATTTGGCGGACAAACCACTCACTGGATAAGGAATTGGCTGAAAGGTCGCACTCAGAGAGTTGCGGTCAATGTCTCAATGTCTGAATGGAGACCAGTGATGAGTGGTGATGACAGGGCATATGCATAATAACACCACAGACAAGAAATGAAAGAATGAAAGCACAGGTCTCAACACAATTGTCAAAAACTTTTCTTCCTTTTTTTCTGAAACATTCAAATCATTATCCAATTTCCTGTTGAGAAGAAATTAAAATGACCACTCTTTTTAAGACTACCCAGGCTTTCTGTTTTGCAATAATGAGCTACAATAAGTCTGGAGATTATTTGCATCCACCTGTAGTCTTTGGAGAACTTTTACTACTGCAACACAGTAAAATCAGCAATGTTACTTTCATTTTCTTTCTTTCCACCCACACTTGCATAAAATAACACTTAATTTGAAAGGCATTATACTTTGCTGCAGATGGTAATTATTTAGATGTTATTTAGAATTATTTAGAAATGAATCTCTTTATATTTATCTTCATTGCCATATTTAGATGAGATTGCGTGTCCATGTGCAATGAATGGCCACTATCACATGATCAGAGAAGAAATGTAGTTAGATGTGAGGAGGAGAAGATGCTGGAGAATACATGCTTAAAGAAACACGTATGCTTTTCAGAACAGAAAAATTTATGGTCCAAAGCTCATCCTAATGTGCTGCTGTCCTGAACAGTTTTACATATTTTTGCTGCAGCTTTTGCAGACAAGTCCAGGTGGTGTAACTCTCACCGAAGAACATGGAGGCCTGCACATGACATAGATATGTCATGTTACTCTACAATGCGCATGAGAATATGATGGCCGAACAGGAAATCATGTCTGCAAATCCATATGGCCACAATCTGCCAACTGTAAGGGATGATGCAGCTAACTGGAGGTTGTTAAAGAGGTGACTGTCTCAAGAGCTTGTTGTTGCCCACTCCTTCTGTACAGTTTGAAGTGTAAAGAAAGTGTGAACATACATCCATAGCGTAGGATCCGTCACAGAAGGAGAGGGAATGGGTCATGCTTATTTTTTTGTTTTTACATAGATATCTGTCTGGGTATACATTTGGCATATTTATGAATGTTATGAAAAAAAAAAATAGAAATTTAACATGGAACACCACAATAATTCATGATTGACAGGATACTTAAAATAAAGTGGTAACCTTTTCCTAAGGTGTCTAAGTGACCCAATACCCTCTTCGTTAACAATATTGCTTGTACCATATCCATATAGATGAAGAAAAAAGCAGTTGGATGTTCCATGTTGTGTTTTTATGCACAAGACTAGACACAACCAGGTGCTACACTATGAAGAAACAGCACTACTATAATTCAGGATTTTGCAGTGCTCAAATTCAATGTCAGAAAGAGGTAATACATTGCAGAAAGAAAGAAAGAAATGCTAACCAGAAGATTAAAATTATACCATCAATGAAAACAAAATGTTTAAAAAGGGCTGCTTATGTCTCTCTTGTTGTCAGAAAAGATTGTTAAATTTTCATTTAACAACTCAATTGTGGACTCAGATAAGTAAATTAAAATAGAATCACAGTTATAAGTGTGAAGAACAAAACTCCAATCCTTTAGCTGCTTCAAATGGTTATTTGGAATAAGAGTGTCTTTTTCAAAGATTTAACTGAGCTATTTAAATATTTATAAATTATTGAAAATGAAAGAAGAGGCTTTTCATGTTGTTAGCTAGTTGGTTATTTAAGCACATAGAGTGTCTGTCTCCTCTGTTCTGCCTCTTTTCCATCTGACCTGTGTTTTGAAACCATTATTCTCAGCTGAAGTCAGCACGGCGCGTATAAGCTAGATAAAAATGTTGGATCCATTCACCATGGATCAAATTCTATGTTGATTTTTTTTCCATTTGTTTTTCAAATATCTTTGGTTTCTGATTGTGTACTGATAGTCATTTTGTTTGGAGTTCTCTTTTAGGCTAATGCATCATGTTGCAGTGGAGATTTGATCACATAGAAATGCAGAGAGCATGCTAATGATGAACAGTGGTGTTATGTAGCTATTTTAAATGGGCAGGGCAGTATTAGGTTCACAAAGATGTTATCTGGGAAAGGAGGCTGGAGAAATCAAAGATGTGTACTGTTAACTAGGTGCATACATAATCTGCTTGCAGTAACACACAGCATGACATCAGGTGGCTTGGAGATTTACATCAAAAGTACAAGAATTGCACAAAATTTATTTGGTTTACAGAGCTGAAAACTGAGCACAGAAGACATATATACAAGCGCTTCCTGAGTTGAAGTAACCCTAACTACTTTGATAACTTTTGTTTTATGTTAGTTTCTTTTAGAACATTTCAGAAAGCAGGGATGTAGCACAAGTTTTTCCAGTCTGTAAGGAGTGAAATGAAGGAGGAACCGTCTTTCTGCTCAATGTATTTACAGTCCACTGACAGAAAGGAAACAAATGTGGAAAACAGTTTTTCAAGGCCAAGCTGAAGGTGAACTGGCTGTGCTAAGTTGTTTCAATGATGGTTGAATATAGCTGGGTCTGAGCTAAGATGTCAGCAAAAAAATTGCCTTTTTTTTTTTTTCTTTTTTCCCCAGTGCTTTGAGGTAACTTTTTTGGTTGAAATCTGCTTGTTTTATTAGGTCATGAGGAGGATGAAGGACTTGTTCTAGGATTTACCAGAACAGCTACAGAAGATGAAAACTTAGAATCTTGTATCCATTGCTAGTTCCTATAAACAGCCAAAATGACTTATTGGATTCTACTCTGCTAGTATGACATCTGGTCAGAATCTGGATAACATTGTGTAGCTGAATACATTTATATAAAATTGCTGCTTCTTAAACAGTTTAATAGGAAAAAAAAAGCAGATTCTCATTGGGATATAGTTGCTGTCAGGATCAGAGTGAACTTTTTGTTGTACTTCATGGAAAGCAAATTATTTAAGATTTGACTTTCTCAGGGGAAAAAGCCTTATGTAATTAGAGCCTGATCAGCTCTAATACTAAGAAACCATTGATGCAGCTTTGATCCACGATACACTTGTGTGTTCGGATATTTCCATTTGGTTTATAGCTTGCAGTCTTTACTGCCATTTCCTAGTTTCACTGAGCAATTGCTGTTTATTCTTCTGACCATTCAATATTCATCTTTGCAAATCCAATTGTAAATCCCTATTGATTGGGGAAAAACAAACAAACAAACAAACAAAAAAGAAGTAAACAAATGTTTAAGTAATCAGCTGTTAACAATCAGCACCAGATTACACTAACATGGTTTGAGAATCAAATTGAGGGAGGGGAAGGGAAAACTCTTAACAATTCATGAAGTAGGTAGTAAATCTAGCTGACAGAAGATAAACTTCTCTAGCTCTGAGGCAATGAAAGTGGTGTTGATCTATATAGCTGCAGATGTGGCTCCAGGGTGCAATCTGTCCAGCTGCTCGATATCAGTGCTGCCACATGGACACTGCAACAGGGAAGATAAATAATAAACCTCTTAGTCAAAGAGATAAATACAATAGGCTGCTGCTAGTTTTCTCACCAAAGGCCCGGTGGTTCCCATTGTTAGGGAAAGAGAGTACTTCTGTGGGGTATCTGATGAACACAAACTGAAGAGCAATAAGAATTCCCTTATTAACTACCTCATGTTAGGCAAGCAAGAAAAGATTTTGGAATTTATCTTCTAACTTGTAATTAGCTATGCCAAAGTGTACTCTGAAAATTAAGGCTATGTAAGGAATTTAGAATACTAAGAGTCCAGTGTTTAACTGAGCTGAACCTGATGCTGACGAAAACAGTTTATCCTAACTGAGCGGTATCTGCTTTTATGAACCGAACAGAATCGCACGTACTAGTCCACCAAATCCAGAAGGTCAAAGGTGACAAACTGTTTGTCTTTCCTCTTCACAATGCTGTGAAGCCAGGGTTAACTTGGTGCATGTCAGTGCAATCATTTCAGTTACAAATTTTAAGCATGTAAGAGAATAATCAGGTGCAAGCGGTGCATTTTGTGGACATGTGTTTCTTAAAGAACAGATGAGTAGAACACAAGACGTCTATTTACAAACATATATGGCCGAAGCAAATAATCTGGAGCCTATAGCTCCACGTAGCTGCTCTGCAGAAATAAAAAAAGCTTGAATCCAGTCATTAAATCCTGGATTCATTAATGTAAATTTACTACCTCTAGAAACCTATTACTAACTTATTTTGACGTTTCTCTCTTTATATCTTTTACTGAAAAAAAAAATCTCTCATATTTTGAAAGAATTTATTACATTTGAAAGATCTTTTCTTTCTGTGATCTATAACACGTCACTGACAATCTCTGCTGATTAATCTGAAATCACATTTGATAGATTTGTGAGTTCAGATAAATAATATTACAATGTTTCACCCTTAATTTTGTCTTGGAGCAAGTGATTGAAAAGCTGTCGGTGTAAACTTATCAAAAATCTGAGTGTAGGCTTTAAAAATTGAATAAAATAATGAAATTCTCTGCCAAGCAGGTGGAAGGATACTGCCTGCAGGACTGTGTTTTCTGATGCCATCCAGTGAGATAATGAATCCATGTCTATGGAAATTGATTCATTAATATTTCATTGAGTAGGCTTCAGTACAATTCATGAACTGCCCCTAGAAATTCAATAAGTGAATTCAATGAGTTACACAGATTAACAAATCCGGAACAAAAGTAAAAATACTATGAGCTGGTAATTACCAGTGGAATTTGCTGTGTGAAGTTAGCATTGGCAACATTATTTGTGACTTTTTTTTTTATCTTCAGGGAAGTCGAAACAAAACAGCTGCAAGCTTTCATGCACATGTGGACCCAGAGTGTGGTGCTAAAGAAATACTGAACTGGATATGGTCCTTAAACAAAAACTTGCCTCTTAATGCTTTGATTTGTTTGAAATTAGAGCCTGAGTGTCATATGTGTTTTTCACTGGTAGTTATCTTTATAATGAGCTCCTGCAACATGATACCTAAGCCTTGGCAGGTGCAATTGCAGAACCCAAAGCACACGTTGTGACATAAATCCCACTATTCTAACTCCATTTGAGAGTCTGTGGGAAAGAAAAGTTTTACCCAGCAGCGCACAATTAAGCTTGTTATTTTGCTACATTTTGTGCAATCAAAAGACATGGGACAGATGTGAATATTTAAGCTATCTTGGAAGAAAGCATAACAATTGGACATCATACATAGCTGAGGTTTGGGGTCAGAAATACATTCATGCCAGTAGCTCAATTTACCATGCAGAACTGGCATCAAAAGGGTTGATTAGGAAAAGAGATTCAAATTACCTTGTCTACTAAATAATTGATCTTTGAGTGTCCCTAAAAAGGAACCAATAAATAATCTTATTTTCATTTTGTATCAGCATCTCCAAGACCATGTCTAACTAACCTGTATTGATGTATTTTAATTAAACCATGCTTGATATGCTTACACTGCAGTGGTGCATACTGAGTATGCATGCTAGACATTCCAGATAAAGTAATTATGCTATTTGTCACTGTCATGATTAATGCGTGACAGCTGTTATGACAGCTGCACCACTGTTTTGTCACAACACTATGTTCATCCATAACAAAATTAGGTGTCTCATTCGAAGGTACACAGTTGCTGCTATTTCTGTAAGAAGTCAACAATGAAGAAAACTGAGAAGGAATATTACATGAACCCTGTGACAAATAAGAGAAATGACATCTTTATTTTTTCTTTAAATGATGACATAGCTTGTCTACATTGGAAATGCAGATAGCTCACCTTTAGCAAACAAGCTGTCACACAGAGCCAATCCACCACTAATCTAACTAACAAGGTCTTTGTATGTGTGGGGATTGCTTCATAATTTGAATTTACTGTGTCAGGCAAGGCCTCAGATGTTATCTAAATTAGCATTGGCTGTAACTTTTCTATCTGTCAGAGTGGGGGTGGGGGTTAGGTCAAGAGAAAAAGCAAAGGCTGTATATAACTGAACTGAAGCCTTATCTTCCTCCTGAGCAGCCAGTCAAGCAGAGCAAAATAAATATCCTCTGTACATTTGCTCCTATCCTTTTATCTGATACATGCATACCTTCACTTGTTTTAAGCTAACTGAAATCTAACTCCAAAACCTTAAATCATTTAATTAAATATTGTTAATGCTATCTAATAAAATTTCTTATGAAGTTCTGAGACCAGACTGTAAAAATCATTAGAGAAACTGAAGTGAAGAGGCAGATGGCTACAATAAAAGATTTCATTGTTTCATTATCTTCTAAGTTCTGGTGACCTATTTATCGTGCAAGTTCTTATAGCATAGAAAAACACACCTTGGCCTCTTTTCACTACGAAAGACATGCAATGGAACATGAGCTTCAGAGTAGGAAAGTATATATCCTCCCGAATATGCAGATCTTTACTAAAAAGGGAAATTGTATTTAAAGGTAAGAACATTTCTTTTTTCTGGTAAACTCATTTGAAAATGATAAATATCTGTTTTAATTCTACTTTATTTTCTCCATAATTTAGTTTAGATTGAATGCGAGTTGTATTTTACTAGCCTAACCTACTCTCAGATGCTGAGGAAGAATATTCCTGGCATTAATTATATTTTATCCCATGTCTAGGATAAAAGAAACTAACTCAATTACTGTGCCCACTGGACATTTTATTTCAAATATCATGACCAGTATGTACAGTGTTTTGCAGTTTAGTACTTATCTCTGAGCCAAAATGGACTCTTTGGAACTAGAATATTTCAGACGTCTTCAGAGTTTATGTGATGCTCGTGCGTGAAGAAACGAGACTATGTGCAAGAGAAATAAAATATTTTGTTGTAGATAGTATTGAGTGCCATTCTACTTCTTTTGGTTCAGTAATAGTTTTCATTATGGCTCAAAAGATTTGCATATGGTTCATCTTCATGAGCTTTTTTCCATCTATTGGCTGCACTTTATTAAGACTGCATGTATGCAAACTCTCTAGAAAGATCTGTTGTAACGATTATCTTGATCAATCTCTTCCACAAATGCATGCAACAGCATTGCTTATCATGAAGACTAGATGTAGGAATATCTATAAAGAGAAGCACAAGCACATACTTAGGAACAAAGAATGTGAAACTTGATTACTGACTCTTGTAAAGCAATGTACCTACATAAAGGGCTTTCAAAAGTTTCACAGCTAATTACCAATTATGTTCAATTTACCAGTGTGATCCTATCAAAAAGACAGAAGGATAAACAAGGACATACTGTGTTTAGAGGTAATATAGTTGCATAATATAAGTTAATAACTGATATTCTAAAGTAACATTTTTATTTTTAAGCAATATTGTTACAAGTTTTGCTACAAAGTATTTGCAGATCCAGGCTTCTGCTGATATTTGTAACTGATCTGTTTCAAAAGTTTGACTGTCTTCTGGATCACACTTTTATATACTAAGGCATGGTTGCTGCGGCCCAAGCTGCCTCTGATCTTAATGCCTTTAATGATCTCCTTTGCATTGGTGAGCACTGCATTTAGCAATGATTCGCCTCTTGTCTGTCTGTCCAGTACTTGAAAGAGGAAGTTGTTATTGACGGACTTCAGGAGTCTCCTGGATGGCTTGCAGCTCGCCATGTTGTTTTCCCATCACATATCTGGATGGCTGAAATCCCCCATCAAGATAAGAGTCTGGGAGTGCAATGCCTCTTGCAACTGAAGCAAGAAGACCTCATCAACAGGCTCCCCTTGATCAGGTGGCCTGTAGAAGACACTGACCACCAGCTGTCCTTTATTGGTCTTGTCTCTAATTTTAACCCACAAGCTTTCAGCCTGTTCCTGGCTGCTTCTCATGGGCAGCTCCTTGCAATCTATCCAGTTTTCAGCATAGAGAGCAACTCTCCCATCCCCTACCTTACCTATCCTTTCTAAAATGGTTAGAGCCCTCAGTGGTGGTATTCCAGTAATGTAAATTATCCCACTATGCTTTTGTGATAGCAATAAGCTCACAGATTTCTAATTGCACCACAGTTTCCAAATCCTCCTTATGTCGCATATTGCATGCATTTGTATAGAGGCACTTCAGCTAGGCTTTTGGATGCATCACCTTTCTAGAGGAGCTCTCCCACAAAACTCCAGGACAAAGCTGAGGTTTTTCCCCTGCTGCTTCCTAAAGTGACAGCATTCTCCATCTCTTCTCTGACACTCAGAAATACACCCCCTTCCCTCAGCAGCTCTAGAAAAGCCCTGGTGAAGAGCCCAGCAAGCTTGCTGCCAGCATGTTCTTGCCCCTCCTGTCAGTTATGTCCCATCTCACATCAACATTCCTGGTTTGTTGAAGGTGCGTTCTGTATCATAGAACCCATAACCTTCAGCGTGACACCACACATGCAGCCAGTCACTCAACTGGTCTGTTCTCCTCCTTCTCCCGTGATCTCAGTCTCCAGCTGGGAGGGCTGAGAACACTATGTGCACTCTCCATTCCTTCAATATCTTCCCAAGCGATGTAAAGGTTTTTTTGATCATTTTTAATTTCCTAGTCACAGTCTTGTATGATCCAGCTTGAAAGACCATGAGGGGATAGCAGTCCTCCAACTTTATCATACCAGATATCCTCTTCTTTATGTCCTGAGTGCAGGCCCCTTACAGGCAGCAAACCTCTCTAGAGAGGTTATTCAGGCAGCAGATGGGCACCTTGGTGTCCTTCAGCAATGAGTCTCCAATTAATAAGAGCCTTTGTCTTTTTTTTTTTTTTTTTTTTTTTAGCAGCACTAGTCATGACTCAGATCTTTGGTTGGACCTTTTTAGTGTGTTCACCCCTTTCTGATTCAAAGCCGCTATCCATACCTTCTTCTCCCTCCCACACCAGAGTCTGATTGATTAGTGGGACTTCAGGAGCAAGGGGAAGGCTTCGCCTTTTGCCTCGGACAGAGACAAGGTTCCAGTCTCCCTTACCCTGCATGCTTTCACCCTCCAAAAGGTTGGAAGTCTGCTTATTTTCTTCCCCTCACTGGGCCCTAAGACAGAGCTGTCAGTCTGCCTATGCCTCTGCATGATACCAGGCATCAATCTCTCTCTCTGACTGCTGGATACACTTCAGCCTGACAACTTCCTTACACAGTCTGGTCAGCTGCTCAAAAAGATCACCAAGTGGGGCAGACCTGCACCCATGGTGTCCCTCACCTACGTCAGACCCACAGGTGACCTCCATATTCTGGAGATCTCCTCAACCAGAGGGCTGGGCAGCTTCCTTGCTCCTCAGGAGGTCTGCCTGGGTGCACACATCAGCCCAGAAAGGTTGTGGCCTCCCTGTCTCTGTTTCTGCCTCAGCCTGTCTGCTGTGGCAGGTGGTCACCATGTTGGTTTTAACAGAGTGCTACTCTCTCAGAACACAGGATGAGAAGAACAGTGTGCTCTGTTCGTCCTTCCTGCTTGAATGCCCTGTGTGAACTGTCCATTCAAATTGCCCGCACCACACCTTTCTGATGCACCACATCCTGTTTGTCCATCCTGTTCATCGCACTCCTCAGTTGCTGCTCTTCCTGGAGGCTGCCTCTGTATGTGCAGGGTTTGACCCCGCTGCTCCTGGCCCTGGCCCCTCCCCCACCACATTGGAGTGCTGCTGCCATCACGAGGAGGGCTGACAGTGCCTGGCAGCTGCTCCCTGACAGGGGCTCGCTCCTCTTGCCGAGACAATTCCTTTCTTTGACATGGAATGCGTCTGCCCCAGAGCCGATTGCCAAGAGAAAATAAGATCTAGTAATTCACTGCGTAGCACAAGCAACTAAATTTCGCTGAAAAAAACACAATCCAAATCAACAAAAATTCTTATAGATTTGCAGGCTATAACAAAGGTACTGATAAAAAGACATTTTATTTCAAAACCACAGTTTATTTCATCACATGCATCTATAGCTTAAAAATGACAGTCATACATTCAGACAGAGTAGGCTCATATCTTCATTTTGCAGCACACTAGTGTTTTGACTCAGCTAACAGGCAAAATGAGACTCCAGGCACTTGGCACTTTGGGCAACAATCTCAAAACAGACTGAAGAGCTGGAGCACAGGAACGCACCACATATTTTTTTCCTGAAGATCATGGGAAATGGTAGCACTGGAGTGAAACCCTTAACAAGCAAGTCATAGCACATTGATCATGCAGAGGAGGAAATGTATCCTCGTGGCTGAGATGGTTAATGAGGAAATAAGTGTTTCCTAACTTCACACCTACTTGAAGCTTTGCTGTGTAGAAGTCCTGAAGATTCAAAACATCCCTTGTTAAGTTCAGAGAAAGGTGGAGTGGAGGGATGGGTGTCTTATTTTGCCTCTAATTTTTCCTTTAATTTTCAGCCAGACTTGGATTAGTTTTCTAGAATATGATAAAGTCTGAGGGTTCAAATACAAAATGACCTTCCCTGTGGTCACATTGACTGTCTGTTCCTGATCTAGTGATTAAGCATAGAGACTTCCTGGCAATGTTGTCTTTGCTCAGCTATCACTTCAGACAGAAAAGCAAAATATTCTCTGTTAATTCACTTACACAGAGCTACCCTTATTCTGCTACTTTGAGGCTTTAAAGTTAAAAGGCAAGGCCACAGGTTGTGTGATTGAGAATGCCTAGTCTGTTCCCAAGTTTGACGAAAACATACTAAAAGCAACTATGAACATTTTCTAATTCATATATTTACTAGATATGTCCTCTCTTTGACGATTTTAGCTTGAATGTTCTGCTCTATTTGTACTGTTTTCTTCTCTCCCCCCCTCCCCCCCCCCTTTTTTTAATATGCTAACTGAGGTTACTCGTGCTAACATTGTATAGTATGATCACATTTTCTCACTTTAATCAGGGCGTTAAGTCCTGATCTTGTGAATATGAACAAGCTAGTCCTTTATGTTATGCTTAATTCAGAAAAGTAAGGCATATTTGACCTAGACAAAATGCTTGCTTAATGCAGTTAGCCTTGTAAATCCTCGTCTAGATTTAACTTACTTCCATGGCATGGTGTTATGCTTGTATTGATGTACCTGGAGAAGATCAATAGAGAAGAAAATGGAAAAAAAAAAAAAGAGAGAGATAAGAGAATGAAAAAAATAAAAATGTTAAAGAATTAAATTCTTCTAATTATTTGCTTATTTTATTGTGACTTCTAGACATTTGAATAGATCATGATTCACTCTCTGATCTTTCATTGAATGTATCCTCTGTCCCTAATGTGATGGAGTTATAGGCGGAACTTATGTACATGAAAATATATTAATCCTCTCCATTTTATTATGTCACTAGAAAACATGACTTGACCAATGTCTTTATCTTTTCTCACATTCTGTATCACACTGAAAAGACATTTAGCAGATGCTGGCTGTGAGATGACCTGACATATCTTAGCTGAAAAGAACATAATAACCTTCTGCAAGTACAGAACATGTTATACCCTTGCAGGCCTCTGTCTGGTAACGAAGTTTTGAAAGCGAAAACTAAGTGAAATTCAGAGTGTGCAAAGTAATACCTAGAATTCTCTATTCATGTAAAATCAAGCAAGTAAGTTCCTTTGAAAGATAACTGTTTTGCTTTAAAGAAATAGCACATGTAATTAGATGTAGAAAATTATATATGTAGGAACATATATGCATGCCTGCAGCTGTCTGTATCTAATATATTCCTGCCTATTATATAAGTGTGTGTATATATATATTTATAATGATCTTAAATCAACTGCCTGTTAAATAAATAGAGACTACAGAAGAATTGTGGATCTTGCAGGCAATACAATGATTTCTTTATTCTTAAGGTAATGGCATTTGCCTCTTCTGCACTGATGCAATGATCCTTGTGCAAAGCTGAAGGAGCACACTGGACAGCTATTGAAGTGTACCTGTTCCACAAAACAGAGATCTTATCTCAAGGCAGGAGCTGCTAGAAGTGATAAAGTATCTTACGCTTCAAATCTCTAATCATTTTCATATGTATTAAAGACTATGGAAAGTATAAGATCAAATCCACAGTTCAGAACAGTCACACTTAGTTCAGTACTGAAGTCCACCTGGTTTTGCATG
>WBMW01001034.1:0-41849 GCA_013396635.1 Penelope pileata | reverse complement strand
AAAAAAAAAAAAAAAATAATAATAATAAAAAAAACTCTAAGTACTGTTGCTATTCATTTTGTTTCAAATTCAAAAGCACCTCTGCTAGCGCTGTTAATAAAACCAGTCATTCTTAATCACATTCTTGACTGTGATACCCCAATGACTGGCAATGAAGAGCCAGTATTACACGCTTACAAGATCGTTGCTTTCATGTCTCACCTACAGTGCCCAAATATTTTTGAGTCTGTTAATCCCGCAATCTTGTTTTCCTAAACACCATAGTGCAGCATATTCAGCAATCATCATTCTTCATTTTCATATATGAGAACAGAGTGCTCCTTCACCAGTAAAACCATGAAGACTATTAATTCCTGTGGAATAATCCTTGTGCATCAGCAGTGGTTTGTGCCGCACTGTCTTTTTTGCGTGCTTCCTTCCAGTGGGGGAATGCAAAGGTATATAGGTGGAGAATGCCTCCTCCTTTAAAGGCACCTGGTGAAGGACATTTTCCAAGGCTGTAAGGGATAATAAGAAAGGGAGGCAGTAATAGGTATCAAGCCTGGTCAGTCACACTAATTTATGAGCATGTGTGAATGTTGGCATGTTTATTCCTGCAGGGTTATCTGATTGAGGAATTCTAAGGTGGGAGATAATCACAAGGAACAAATCTCCTAGTTACGCTAATTGGTGGGATAACAAGCTAAAGGCACCATTTTCTGGAAGGATGAACTTTGCAGCTGAAAATATTGTGAACTAAGGGGCCTGGACTGGGAGAGTGTAGAGATCACAGAGCTCTGCAAAGCCATGGAAGGAGTGCAGAGGGAACACAGAGCAGGAGGAACAATGAAGGATAACAGGTAGGAAAGGGCATAAAATGGCCAGTCACATATGAAGCATAGCTGGTCAATGTGCTTGTCTGGCTGAGTCCTGCACTTGATAACCAGGTTTTTTCTGCTGTCCTATAATTTCTTTCATTAGATCTTTGCTTAAGTGTCCCTGTGTATTTGCACTCTCCTGTATGTTTGTGTTCTGTAAGGACTATGTGCCAGCCACTGGCAAGACCTGGATGCGAATGAGTGAACCTTGGTGCTGGATACTGGAGTCAGGTTTTTGAGTTGATACCCTGGCATGGGGTGTCAGCTGCTGGATCAAGCTCAGGGCCTCAGCACCAGATGCTGGTGAGATGTGTGTGCAAGTGGAATTGGTGCCAGCTATTGGAGACAAGCTAGGGGCACAGGCTTGTAGACTGTGGTGCTAGCTACTGGAGCCAATGGGGTTCCTTGCTCCCAGTCATGGAGCAGGAGTGATATGTGCTCCCAAACCTACTGGCGGGAGCTGGTGTGAGTGAGATGAGCACAGGACTCTGCACTGGAGGCTTGAAGCAGTGCCACGGGTCACAACCGGTGTACATGCTGCCAGCTGCTTGGAGGTGTAGAGTCTGTATCTTCCCCAGCCTGGTTTGCATGAGATGTGCATATGCATTCACCTGCAAACTTCAAGCTGCACCAGCCAGAAAGTAGCAAGGGTGTTGGGCTAGACTAGCATATCAGGTGGGTAGTGGCATTGTGCTCGTAAGCCCAGGGGACTTTCAAATATGGAGGGCCTGAGGGACAGGTGTGTAGGTATGCGTGCCTGCAGAGATCTTCAAGCTGGACCAGCTGGTGAGCAGTCAACTTGTGAAGTGGATAAGAAGGCCCAGGGGTGTTGGATGGACAGAGGGTTTCAGATGGTACTTGAAGTATCTGCAAATGTGTGTCATGGTTGTGAACCTAGAGAGTGCTCTGTGTGTCTTCACTGATACATTTCCATATCTACCAGCTGGAGAGGAGGAAGAGAGCCTTAGCTGTCAATGTTTGTTTCATAGAATCATAGAATGGTTCAGGTTGGAAGGGGCAGAATCACAGAATCACAGAATCACAGGATTGCAGGGGTTGGAAGGGACCTTAGAGATCATCTTCTTCCAACCCCCCTCCCATGGACAAGGACACCTCCCACTAGACCAGGTTGCCCAAAGCCCCATCCAGCCTGGCTTTGAATACTTCCAGGGAGGGGGCATCCACAACTTCTCTGGGCAACCTGTTCCAGTGTCTCACCACCCTCACAGGGAAGAATTTCCTCCTTATATCTAGTCTAAATCTACTCTCCTCCAGTTTATAGCCATTATCCCTCATCTTATCACTACCTGTCCTTGTAAAAAGTCCTTCCCCAGCTTTCCTGTAGGCCCCCTTCAGGTACTGGAAGGCTGCTGTAAGGTCTCCCCACAGTCTTCTCTTCTCCAGGCTGAAGAGTCCTAACTCTCTCAGCCTGTCCTCGTATGGGAGATGCTCCATCCCTCTGATCATCTTCATGGCCCTCCTCTGGACCCACTCCAACAGCTCCACATCCTTCTTGTGTTGGGGGCCCCAGAACTGGACACAATACCGTTTACCTGAGTCCTGTGTGAAAGTGCTGTTGAAGGCAGCCTGTGCCTGGGACAGCCAATGTGTCTGGTTGTGTCAACGTCCTGACACAGTCTGCATGTGTCTGTGTTCCTCTTGCAGATTTCCTACTGGCTAAACCTGCAAACAGGAGAGCAGCAGCCAAGTGACCCAGTCTGGGCAGAGACCCTGAGTATCCAGATACCGGGCTGGGCCCCAGTAGCCAAGCAGGAGTAATCTGGGCTGGAGTGGCTGGACAAGGCGGCTGCATGCTTCATGCTCATCACTCCTACCGCACTAAACAGTCAGGGTATGTGGCACCATATCAGGCTGCGTTGTTGAAGGCTGCCAGTCAGAAACTGATGTCAGTCAAATTCAAGTCAATGTCAAGACTTAGGCAACAGTTGCTTCCAAGTTTTTCTTTAATAACTGAGGTTTTTGTTACTGATATTAAATAAAAAATCTTTGCGATGAATTTTAAATGAAGCAAAAGGTCTCACTAGAGATTTGTTAAAAGCAGACTACTAACTGTTGTTCTCTTTTTTCCCCCCTCCTTTTTAGTAGAAGGGCTTTAAATTATATATTAACCAAAAAGGTAAACAGAATAAAATGGGTAATTAAATATTAATGGAAGATGTAGTGGAATTGTCCTGTGCAGCACTTAAAATGGTCTGAATGATTGAGCTGTGAATTGCTCTCCCTTAGGTATTGAAAAATTCATCAGCACTATTTAATAAATGTTCGTATTCGTAGCCACTCATGTTTACACTACAGCACTTCCAGTAGAGTGCTTACTAAAGAAAACATTTTAATGGAAGGTGAACTTTCCTGTACAATGAGTCACCTTAAATTATACAGAGTGTGCAGCAGAGGAGACAGAGAAATCTCTGAACTGACAAATGAGAAGTCTGCATAACTTAAGAGCATCTTTTGTTAAAGAGAACTGCCCATGGATGGTAAAGGGCTTTCTGGATCCAAAGCTGTTTTGGAGCTTTTAAAAATTCATCTTGTTTACATTTTAAAAATATTTAACCTTTCCTGCCTCTGTGAAACCATCCTCCAGGATGACTTGGGCTAAGGATGTGATTATTACTGTAAAACCACATGCCTGATGTAGAGAAAGAGTGGTAAAACAAAACTTGTATCACCAGTCAATCAGACTTTGAAGTTCTTCTCCAGGTGACACTCTGTAGTCTCTATTTGCATATGTACCATATTAACGTTATTAAAGTATTCATTAGCAAGTTTACTGGGTTAATTAAAGATTTCACATCAAAACCATAGAAAATAACAAAATGCTGAATGCTTAGTGTATTAATGTGGAAACTAGCGAGGTTATAAGAATGTCTCTGCATGGCACAAGTATTTTTTCCTAGCCTTGATTCAGTGGCCACACAAGCCTGGAGGCAACACAATGCTGTTGTTAACTGCTTCTTCTCACTCCACCTAAAATTCTCCTATTGCTCATGCATGCCAAGCACAGTGACGAAGGTGCAACCGAGTTTCTGTGTTCTGGAGGCTGGTGAAAATATACTCCTTGAAATCCAGCGACCATGGTGTAGTCTGCCTCTGTGTCCCCTCTCTGATTCGGGGTGTGGGTTTTTAGACTTTGTGGTACATATTATTTCTCTCATTTGTGCATTCAAGTCCACAGTTTAGGAGAAATGTGAGTGCTAACGCTTACTGTGCAGGTGCAGTGTTAGCTGTTAGGAGGTGTGATCTTTGTTTTGTTGACTTATTCACAGAATCACAGAACTGTAGGAGTTGGAAGAGACCTCTAGAGATCATCAAGTCTACCCCACCTGCCAAAGCAGGTTCCCTACAGCAGGTCGCACAGGTAGGTGTCCAGGCGGATTTTAGATATCTCCAGAGAAGGAGACTCCACAACCTCCCTGGGCAGCCTTTTCCAGTGCTCCATCACCCGCACTGTGAAGAAGTTCTTTTGCATATTGGTGCAGAACTTCCTATGTTCCAGTTTATGGCCATTTTCCCTTGTCCTGTCCCCACACATCGCTGAAAAGAGGCTGGCCATGTCCCTTTGCTTCCTGCAGTTAAGACATTTATTAATCCACTAGAGGTTCCTCGAGACCTTTAGACTCTGATTCTGCTCATTACTTCCCCTTAGCAGCAATAGCGTATCCCATGACAGTCTGGTGTGGTACACACTGGCTGCTCCAGAGATATATTGGGGAAGTTTTGACCAAAAGTTTTGGTTCCAAGTGAAGTTGTCCCAGTTGCGCTGTGCAGGTTTCATGTGGCAGCTTCACTCATATTGCTGTGACAAGTGGCTGAAGTTTAGGATAAAATAGAAGCATCTGTTAGGCTAGGAGGTTATTTGCTAAGCTGCAGTTGTAAAACTTGCTGCAAAAAGAGAGTACAATAAGTTGTAGTGAAGATCAACTTTTTGGCTTAAACATCCACCTCTTAGAGTGGAGCTGGACACACAGAGGCTATGAAATGCCATCTCTTTCACATTCTGTCCTAAGGATTGATACATGCACCAGCAAAGAAGCAGGTGATCATTTCATCCATCATTTGAAATCGCAATTTCACATGATAGAAGTTGAAAATGTTTACAAAATTGAAAGAAAGCTTATTATTTGCCTGTCTCGTAACTGGCTAAAATGGCGAATGCCTCAAAACTATGCTCACAGAGCCTTTTCAAATAATCAAAATTATTCTGTAACTGCTTTAAAAATCTCTTGCACACACACACATACATACACACACACACACACACAAACACACAACATTTTAGGAAGGGAGTAAGCCAGTCACATTAATATGTATTAATAATCTTGTCTGTAAAAAATTTAAAACTAGTCAGGATTTATTCCTCAGATGTGGCTCAGAATTGCATCTGGGAACAGAGTACAATAAAATATTTGTCAAGGGATAAAAAATAGTGTTTTGAATTGATTTTGGTGGGTTTGTAGAGATGCCAAAGTAACTGTAGTTGCTTTACTTTTGCACACCTGTTATAGTAGTGTAGCATGTGGTGGTAATTTCAGAGGTTGGGGTGCCAACACAGAACTGCTCAGGTGCTGTGTCAACATTACTACCAACTACCTTCACATAAAGAAAATGGAAGAAAATTCCCTAACTTGGATCAAAGTTTAAAGACAAAGCAATTTTTCTCAGTAGCCAAGCTTAAAATTTTTTATTTGTTTCCCTGTGATAAGGCTTAACGTGACTGAGTAAACTGATTTGTGCTATCTACAGCGCTGGCTGGCGTGGTGTAGTTGGTTTCCGTAATTTGTCTTAGACAGCCCTAGTTACAAACACAACTTCTCTTATGATGAAGACAAAATCTCACTTGGAGATTTAGATGAAAAGTGTGGTAGGAAGATTGCTTCCAGAGAAAATATTAATTTTTCAGATAAACAGAAAAGGATAATTTTCTGCAATAGTGGCACCTGATTTCCTCCATCAGTGCCTACATGTTTAAAGCCTATGAGATACAGGCAACCCTCTAATTTCATTGTGTACAGGACAAGAGATTATAGATCATCTCCTCACAGGCTCGGTGTAGTTGATTCCTAGCTGCAAAGGGTGTAGGATTGTGTCGATAAGAAGGACAAGAACTCACAAGATTTTTTATTGAGTAGAGGATCCCTTGCTCACAAACACAACTTATGGAAGACAGGCTACCCAGCATATACTCGTAGATAAGTACCAAGCAAGATGACAGTAGAGAAAAGTAAGACCAGTGTGTATGACTGGGTCTGTTCCCTATCCCCAAAGAAAGAAACAATAGGAGAAGGAAGATAATGATGATTCTGACTTTAGATCAAATGAAGCTATAAGCAAAATATTCCAAAAACCTTGCCATTTCAGGCATTTCTTAAAAAATTTTTACATGAGTTTAATAGAGTTCAGAGCATAATTTCTTTCCAGTAGAAGAGTCTGCTTGACTCCCATCACAAAATCATAGAATTGTAGGGGTTGGTACGGACCTCTGGAGATCACTGAGTCCAACCCCCTCCCTCCCGTTAAAGCAAGTTCTCTAGAGTGGAAAGCATCCAGGTGAGTCTTGTATATCTCCAGAGAAGGACGTTCCACAACCTCTCTGAGCAGATTGCTCCAATGCTCTGTCATTACCATTCTATGATTCTATGATTCTATGATCCTCAAAGTAAAGAATTATTTTCATCATGGAGCTCCATATGTTCCAGTCTGTGCCCACTGCCCCTTGTCCTGTCACTAGGCACCACCAAAAAGAGCCTGGCCCCATCCACTTCACACCTGCCCTTTCTATATTTATGAGCATTGATAAGAACCCCTCTCAGTCTTCTCTCCTCTGGGCTGTGAAGTCCCATGTCTCTCAGTTTTTCCTTGTAAGGGAGATGCTCCAGGCCCTTCATCATCTTTGTGGCCCTCTGCTGGACTCTCTCCAGAAGTTCCCCATATTTCTTGAACTGGGGAGTCCAGAACTGGACATAGTACTCCAGATATGGCCTCATCAGGGCAGAGTAGAGGGGGAGGATCACCTGCCTCGACCTGCTGTCCATGCTCTTTGTAATTCACCCGAGGATACCATCGGCCTTCTTGCCCACCAGAGCATGGTGCTGGCCCATGGCCAATGTATTGTCCACCAGGACACCCAGGTCCTTCTCTGCAGAGCTCCTTTCCAGCAGATCAGCCCCTAACCTGTACTGATGTGTGTGGTTATTGCTTCCCAGGTGTAGGGCTCTATACTTGCCGTTTTTGAACCTCATGAGGTTCCTCTCTGTTCAACTCTCAAGCCTGTCGAGGTCTCACTGAACAGCAGCACAGCCTTCTGGTGTGTCAAGCACTCCTTCCAGCTTCATATCATTGTCCCAGCTAATTAGTGCTGTAGAGAAACAAGGACTTCTCTGCTTTGTTATTTTCATCATTATATATTTCCTAGCTGGTAGTGCTGTGTATGGTTGTTCTCAGGTTTGTTTAAACTGGGTTTAGTTTAAGCTATGTCAATTCAGTCTTCAGCAGAAGTGAACTTGATTTAAGGTAAAATACATTTTTTAAAAAGTTTGGTTTTTTACATTTTTGTTACTTAAATATAATTTATCTGAAACAATAATACAAAATGGCTCTAGATAACCTATATTGTTATAATTAACATTAAAACTGAAAAGGGTTAAAACTTCAGAATTAAATCTCCTCTCTCTTCTCTTGTGTAATGAAATGAGCCAGCAGTGTACCCAGGTGGCCAAATAGGCCAATGACATTTTCGTCCACATCAGAAATATATGACCAGCAGAACTCAGGAAGTGATTGTACATCTGTACTTGACATTAGTGCTACCACAGCTTGAGTACTGTGTTCAATTTCAGGCCCCTCAGGAAGGATATAGTATTGCTTGAGCACGTTCAGAGAAGAGCAACGAAGCTTGCGAAAGGTCTAGAAAACAGGAATTACTAGCAGTGGCTGAGGGAGCTGGGGTTCTTTAATCTGGAGAAAAAAATGCTAGAGGGAAACTTCATCATTCTTTATAGTCACCTGGAAGGAAGGTGTAGTGACGAGGATTTAAGTCTCTTTTCTCAGATGACAAGCAATATAACACGAGGAAATGGTCTCAGGATGTGTCAAAACTGGTTTAAGTAGGATGTTAAGAAGAATTTCTTCATGGATAGGATGATAAAGCATTGGAACAGAATGCTCAGGGAAGAGGTGGAGTTCTCAACACTGGAGATATTTAAAAGATGTGCAAATGTGGCAGGACATGGCACTAAGGGATATGGTTTAGTGATGGAACTAGGTAGGTCAAGTGGATGGTTGGTCTTGATGATCTTAAAGGTCTTTTCCAACCTAGATGATTCCATGATTCCATGAAATTCCTACAGACTTCTTGTTCACGAGGCACTTCAGCAGGAAACATACAACATTCAAAATGTTGAAGATACTTACAAGCTCGTCCCTCCACCTCACAGAACTATTTAAAATCCTTGCTTTTTATGACATTTGGTTAAGAAAATTGAAATTTCTGAGAGAAGGCCATCTTTCCAAACTAGACAGTTGACACATCAAGGGACTAATTTCATGGCACATGCCGTGAGCTCACGTATGACATGGTCTGATCAGTGCCTTGGAGAGTGTGGAAGAGGAGGGAGAATTTGAAGACAAAATTTCTACACAAAGAATACTTGTTAAAGATATATAAGGTTTCCTCATGTGTGTATGGGGAAAAAAAAGGAGATCTAATTCAGGAATTATGACAAATCATGCCATTACTGCATTCATTTTATTTCACCTACAGAATAGTGGCTATAATTATTTATCTATTCCTCATGAAAAATCTCTTCTGTTAACCCCCCAGAAAAGTAATTTTTTCCATAGAAAATATTAGTTTTGATTGAACTTTCTGGAAAGTACTTGGGCAGTTCTGCTTTAGGGTCATTGTGCTACCGTAAACTATACCCATACTGCAATTCATGAAATACTCTCGGAAGCAGAATACAAGTAGAATCATACAGAGCTTTCAAATACTTAAATTATTACTAGAAACATTATGTTTTAAATCAAACTGCTTCAATTTGTATTGACAAAATAACAGACTCCTTTTGTTATCAATTCAAGTGTGTGTGGTATCTGAGAGAAGTATTGACTCAGAAAGCACTCAAAGTGCATAATGATCTCTGGCTGCCTGTCCTATCCTAAGTATTATGAAACCATAACTCCTTCTTTAGACCGCTAGTCACTCTTCATTCTTTTCAAGCTTCAGTAAAGAAAAGCTCACTCAGTTTTATCCAGGATCTTCCTCTACAACTTTATCCTGATCCATTTTATGAGTCCCTTTCCAGTCCTCGGTTCTTCATTTATTAAGCATCAGACTTCCTTTTGTTTTCCTTTATATACAACTCTTTGAATATGAGTTGTTTTCTCTGGAGAACACATAATAAGGAGAAATGTGTTTGAATCTCAATCTTGTTGCTGCTCTCTGCTGAAAACTTTTCCTCTTTTCCTATGTCTCTTAATTCCTCTTCTCCTCTCCTGTACATTATTAATATTGCTCCTAGATTATGTACTGTAGCTCTGTAAAATGTCATTAGTAAGAAGCATTTCACTGGTGAGGAGAGCTAAAAACTATCTTACAGAGGACTAAAGGAGAGCGAGAGAAGATGGATAACTGTTTTTTAAGGAGGGGTAGAAGGTAGAAGCTTGGCCAAATTCACAGAATCAGAGGAGAGGTTGTCAAGATAAAGCACTGAAGTGGGAAAAATAGTGCTAAAGAGACCTGTGGATGAAGGAGATGACTGGCATAGGGATGAAAAATAATGGAGTTATATTAATTTGAATAAAGCACTGACATAAAAGGCCAGTAGAAAAATATAGATTGAATGGATAGTACTGTTCAACAGGCAGAATACAGACTTGTTAAGCGTAACAGAAGATTCATGAGGGTAACGTGAGAAAGGAAGAGATGAAACGAAAGATTAGTATTGTTTTAGTTTTAATAGATTTTGGGTAGAGGAAAGATGATGTAATAGCTAAAAGACGAATATTCATAAATGTTCCTGCTAATAATAATGGAATAATGGAAAGAAGTTCATAAATGTTAAAAAAACTGATTCTAAAAACTTCATTGATACTCTAAGATGCAGTCCTGACAATGCAGAGAGAAACTATGGGAAAAATGAATTTTCTTGCAGAAAAGAAAAAGGAAATGATATTGAGACAGTAAAATAGCTTTTAAGCTTAAAATTACAAGTACAAGAGGTGAAAAAAATAGAAAGAGAGCAAATCAGTGACAAAAAAATCTTTTTAAGAATAAGGAAATGTCTAAAAAGCAGAGAAACATCATGTGCTTTTTCTTCATGCAACTTATTTTCTGTTATAGATTTTGTAACACTTACCTTCATTATCCTTTAATAGTATTTTGTTTTTCATTGGTATCTTCCACATGATTATAATAATAATAGAATCATAGAGGTAGGAAGGGACCTCTGGTGATCATCTAGTCTAATCCCCTGCTAAAGCAGGTTCTTTGCAGTTCTCTACACAGGAAAGCATCCAGACAGGTCTTGAATATCTCCAGAGAAGGAGACAGCACAACCTCTCTGGGCAGCCTATTCCAGTGTTCTGACACCCTCATAGGAAAGAATTTCTTTCTCATGTTTGTTGAAACTTCCTTTGTTCCAGATTTTGCCCATTGCCCCTTGTCTTGCTGCTGCACACAACTGAAAAGAGCCTGGTCCCATCCATTTATCTGGAAAAGGTTTGGTTTTCAGCTTAGGGATTTTCCTGTGTGTATTGGACAATATGCACAGGCAATGGAAGTAGCACCTTTTCCATGTACTAGCAGACAGCACCTATGGAGCAGACATTGAGTCTTCAGGCTAAGACAAAAAAATGTACATTTTTCAAGCTTTATACAACCATAAATTGTATAAATTCATGTATTCACTAATGGGATTTTTCCTTAGCTCCCTGTGTACAGCTTTGCAAATTTACTTACAATAAAGTTCAGACTACTCCTGTGTGATAACTCAAATTATTTTTGTGTGTTTTTTTCTCACTGTCATGTAATTAATACTTAGATAAGTAATAGATCTAGATTGCAAGTAACTATTCATATCAAAACATGGCATGCTTTAAAGTGACACATTCACTGAATCTTTGTTAAACTGCAGCAGCATAATTCTTTTTGCCCTCCTCTGGAAGGTTTACCATGGAATTTAATACAGTACCTGTGTGGGATTATGCCTCAGAATTGCAGATTGAAAAACTGCGTGTATGTGCTGCATAGGAATGGAAGATTAAAGGCTGAGCATCTAAACATTTCTTCTTATTATTGAAATAGATTGAACTTAACAGATCAGTTTTTATCTACATTTAAAAACAAAACAGCAAAAAAAACAAACCACAGCAAATGAAGAACTGTAAATAATTTTTTCAAAATTATTTTGAACATAGCCATAAGAACAAAGAGATGTGCAATTTTATTTGCTGTAACAAGCAATTTGGTCCTCATGAAAGACTGGAATCTTATTATGTCTGCTTATTTGTTTGAAAATAGTGCGACATACTGAATTGTCTGAAAATTCTGTGGCCAATTTGTTTCAAAAATACAGTCTAAATCTTCTATAAATAGTAAATGCATCACATTCCCTTGCCCTCTAATGTAAAGCATATGCAAAATCTGAAACATTTTTAGACAAACGAATGCTTGAAAGGTTGTCTACAAGCTAGTGTGAATGTCACTTCATTAAGAGCCAAAGGAGTTACAGGAGAACTACTTTCTTCATCTTTGTTTCATGACCAAACTTGCTGAGAAGTTTCTTTCAGTATCACATGCATTCTGCTAGGATTGGAAGCTTCCAGCACATAAAAGTGGAGTGCCAATAGGTTTCACGCCACTGTGCGGAACAGCATCCAGAAAATATTAATTTGGAAAACTCACCACTGCAATACTGTTTATCATATGGGCAAGCAGCAAAAGTTTTGACTGTAAACAGGAGGACCTGTGGAAATAAAATTTTGAATACAACTGTCCCATAATTGTAGCAATGTTCTGCTGTCTATCAGGTGAGCAGATACGCAGACCAAAGACATTCACAAGAAGAGAAGGACAGTCTTTGTAGTGATGGGTGACTTTTTAGTTTTATGACAGGCTTGTTTCGTAAAAGGAACAAGTTCCAACAAATGTTTTGAGATAACTATTTTCCTTTCTGCATATGGCTTTTTTCAGGTCAGACAAAACAAGAGAGTGAAAAATAAATCTAGAATGCTTTAAGCATATTCTTCTCCATTCGATAATCTATTATAGCATGTACTGAGTATTTCTAGAGTTCTATTCACAGCCTTCCACAGAAGCTGCTATTGTAACTCTTTTTATTATTATTATTATTATTTGATGGGTTTGTGTGAAATTGAACTGTAAAAACTAGAGATTTAACAGAACCAAGCTATTACTTTTCTAGGTGAAAATTCAAGAAACTGCAGCCTTGAAATGAAAATCAGCCAAATATTCTATTTCAATACAACTGTCTCCACATGGCTAGGTATTTCAGAAGCTATGTGGAAAAATGCTACCACAAATTAAGTAGGTGCTGCAGATCAAAGAACTGAGAAAATGAAGTTCAGTGTTTGTCCTCCCTGTGGATGTCCTTGCATTTCGCTTTATCTAAACTTCATTCCAGAATACTTTGAGTGGTTTTTTGTGTTGTTTTTGTTTTGTGTTGTTTTTGTTTTGTGTTGTTTTGTTTCTAATAACTTAAAATAATGGATAGTTATTGCAGCTTTGCTTTTGAAAATGTTGGCTTAGAATTTATAAGTACCTTCAGGATGTTTTATGGTAAGATTTTGTAGGACAATCTTATATATCCTGGGCATTATCTCGATCACGTTGAAATACTGAAATCTTGTTGAAAACAGATCTATAATACTAAGGAAATAATAAATTTATAAATTAAAAAAGATAATATATTGGGTGAATATGTTGTGTAATAACTTGATATGTTTTAAAAGTTATTTCATGCTTCAGGAGACATTAAAGAGTTTGATGTGAAACTTGTTAAAAATATCTTATATAACCAGGATATGTAAGGGATTTAGTAGGCCTCTAGGTGCTTAGGAGTGGGATATTATTCATTAAGTATATTTTTCTTTTGCTTCTAAGTTTGAAAGTTTGGTGCAAAAAGTCATTTCATTGCTTATGTTGCTTCAAGTATGTATTTCTTCCTTTATTTGTCTTGCCTACTTGTGATTTGGTACTTAGGAGATGATCACAAAAATAGACCAAGGTAGAGCTTCTGTAAATTCTTTTACTTAGGCAAATAGGTAATAAAATTCTTGCTGATATCAGAGGAAGTAGAGTTACTACAAAACACATAAATCTGTGCCATTGGCACACAGAGACTTTTAAATAGAATAATTATGGATTGAAAAGGGAGGAGAGGTCCAACATAAGAATAGACCAGTAATGCAGGTATCTATTGATTTAAGAATAAAATATGCTTGTGGCCAGTGTTTGAAACCTTTGATACATGTGGTTTGTCATCCTGCAGTTCTAGCACAAAGTAACTCAGCTTTAACTGACATTCTTTTAAATATAATAGTGAATATACTTAAGCTACATTTATTTCTGGACAAGGTTATGAGCAATGAAATAGAAATTGGCCTGAAAGGAAAGTCCTTGTTTTGCTTGAGGATGAATCTCTGTTGTCCAAATAGCTTGAGGGCCATGCCGCTTTTCACTTTTTTTTTTTTTTTTTTTTCTGATAAAGGAAAATACATGCCAAGAAAGAGATATCATTTCCTCATCTTTGTCAACCTTGCCCTACGAGATTTTTCGTTGAGGAGAAGATATGACATCACTGAGAATGTATAATTGTGACAATTAACGTCACTAATTTGTATGTTTGAGGATAAAGGAAAATGTAGACAAGTTACTTATCCCTGGATGAAGACAGTCGTCATAACATTGTAATCATAAATAGGATCAGGCTCCAGAGAAGTTAAGACTTTAAATCATGTTATATGTATATTCATGACACTTCTGTGTGTGTCAATTCAGTCTTTACATTACAAAATGGAAAACAGTCCAACATGATTGAGGTGGAATCATTCAATAGGGTAACCATTCTTGGCCAGGAGGAAAACAGTTAAATAGAAACTGAACAGCCAAATCTCCAATCAATTCTCTTTAAGCACTCCATTCTCTATTCCGTAAAGAAAGTTTTAATGCTACATTGGAAGAGGAGAGCCTGTCCCACTGAAAGGGACCTCATGTCATGTCTGTACAAGCTCTTGTATTTTACTGAAATTTTTAGCATTTGTTCGAAACTTCCAGTTTGAAGAAGGAAGAGATATTCTACTGGTGAGAACAGAGCGAATTCACCAAGCTCAATGCCTGCTTGCTGCATTAATAAAAATCAAATGAAAAAAGCAATCTGATTAAATTATGTGTGCCTTTTCCTATGCCAGTGAAGCTTAACTAAGCAAACAGAAGCACTGAAGTAAATCATTGTTGGTTTATTAAAGATCAGAATTCAATATCTCAATAGTTGAAGGGCTTATGCACCAGGGTTCTCACTATACAAGGAATGCTTTTCTGCACAAGGAAAGTAAACACAACAGCACCGTGGGGACTCTTGTTAGGAAAGTGACACTTAGAGAAGCCCAGTTTTCTTGCAAGGAAGATGCTACCATCTCTTCTTCTCTCTTGTCAAAAGATTATCATGGAAACAAAATTCTTAATATTGCTTGCTGATAGTGATGTCATCCTATGTAAAGGAGACATCCTCCTTGAACTATCCTTAGGTCTGTAAATGGAAATATCCCTTACCTTGGCTACTTTTCTTTTAATACTCTTATCTGCACAAATACAGATTCTCCCTCGCATTGATCTTAGTGCACCATCACGATAGCAGGGTTCTGGGGGGGAAAAAGCTGAGGATGTTTAATCTAGTCTATAGGACTCACAGAGATTTTAGATTGCAAGACTGCTCTCTGAATATTAGGGGTCTCAAAGGAGACCTTCAGAAGAATTTATTGTATTTCGCAGGGTGAAAAGGCTATCTGTTAACTCCTTTGTGATCTAAGTAAAACCTAGTTTCTGCAAACAAAAAAACCAAAACACCTGCTCCTCATGACAGGGATTGGTTGACAGCTTTGTTGTGGTCAGACCAAATACAGGCCAAGGATTTCATATGTTCCAGGCCTTACACAGGGCATCATTCTGTGCAGAGCTATGCTCCCTGGTGCTCCCACAGGAGCTGCCTATGTCTCTGTCAGAGAGCAAATAATCAGTTGTTGTACTTAGCTGCTGCTTTTATCCATCGTCTCAAAGAAATAGAGACAAGCTGCACCCAGTCAGAGACAGGAAGCAGTCAAGAATACATATGCAATGGTATTTGAAAGCACAGCTCCTTTTGCTTATATACTGGGAACCCCCTTGGCTCTTTGTGTAAAAAGCCCTCACACACTGCTTCTGCAAGCTGCTCTGAAGACAGATTGTGCAAGAGAAGCATGAATTTCTGTTGCAAATAACTGAAAAATTTCATTTTCTTCATTGCTTGAATGCTTCATGCTTCACAATTGGAAGAGATCAGAGAAGACTATGTGGGTGGAGACAGGCAGCCATGAAGCTATTTTCTTGTGTAGTATCTAAGTCCAAGCAGTAAGTGAGCTTGTTAGGGACTATTCCTCTCTTTAAACCCTTAAAGTGTCAGCTGCTGATCAGAAACAGTGATGTTCTTCTTTTAGCAATGATGAAGAACATTTTAGTAATTGATGAGAATAAATTTTATTATAACTGACCAAGAAAAGAAAATAATAAAAGATGTTTCCTTTTCCTGACATGTGGGAAAAATTAAAACATTTAGTTTTAACTCAGTTAATGATAAAATTAAATAGCAAAGAGACAGAATTTTCACTTACAAAACTACATGAATTTGTGTGGATTGAAAAGCACTAATATGGGAGAATGGCTTTCAAAACAGATAAATTCAAAGGATGAATCCTCATATATACCTTTGGCTGATGGGGAGAAATAACAGTCCTGTTTCTTCTTGCAGACTGAGAAGAATTTGAGCATGATCTTGGAAGATGAGATTACTGTTAATTTTGAGAGTTCTGGATGGGAAATCTATCTGAAGCAAGGACTGTCTAGATGTGCAAAGTCCAGGTACGGGCAAAGGCATGGAGCAAGCTAGAATGATGGAGGAAGAGGAAGAAAGACCAGTTTGTATTTCAGCCTTGAAAGCACTGATGCTGTGGAAAACTTGTGTCTTCTGAAGTTTGTTCATGGAAAAGTTTTAGTATCCATTTGTTTTTCTCAATGGTGGTCTATTTACAGAGAGAAGAGTATGAGTGTTTCTGACGGGATATAAGAAAACTAGTTAGTACCTACTGGCATTTTCTCTTATAAGAGCTAAAGTGTCTCTACCTAAATGTCAATATTTGGTCTTAAATTAAAGGTGATCTCAGTGCTTCTTTATTCATTCAGACTCTTTCTAGGCATTTATAAAGTTATCAGTCAAGTCTTTACAGTTTCTCGAAGGCAGTAAGTGAAGAAAAACAGGTGAAAAATCTCACTTGAACAATATAAAGCAATAGAGATAGCAGAGAAAAAATAAATTGCCTATAATTTCCCAAATAATCTTAAAAAGAAGATAAACTTCCTTCCTTGGATTCTAGAAGACATCTGAGCTATCTGACCTGCTTTCTGTACTTTTTAATTGGGATTAGAGATTTTTGCTATTTTTTAAATAGGGAGAAAGAGGGTTAACTAACATTGTGAGTCTGTGTACAGTGTTAATGACAATGTGTCAATACATAAATTGTACTTGTTCAATGTTGAAACATTAACACTACATACAGAAAAAAAAATGGGTACAAAAGCTTGCTTGGTCAGATGAGGTCATGAGCATGCTTTATAGCTATTCTAAGCCATATTCTAAATACTAGGATGGTTCCTCTGATAGCACCTGCTCTCGTTCAGAAGACTGTATATTAAATTCCCTTAGTGGAAGCCGGGCTCAAACCCAGTGCTGACTATACAATCCACTACTAAATAAACGTTGGCTGGTGAGCAGCCATACTGACCTTTTGCTGAGATGCCAAAACCCTCCTGGCAACATTTCCAGCTCCCACTTAATTGGCACTGTATAAAAGATGTTTCCGAGGGATTGTACAACAGCAGCCATAGTCGCTTGCAATATTAACACAGCAAAAGAAGCATGTAATTTATTCCTCTGAAAAATGGATGCATAACAAAATCTAGCCTAATCAATCTCTTTCTGCAGGATTATGATGACTGTAAGTAGGCAGCCCATGATCTATTTCTGTGATGCTTGTTTAATCCAAGAAACTACTTTGGTTTTGTATCAAATTCAAAAGCACTCAGGTGGCACCACAGCCACCTTTTATTAACAGTTAGGTCTGTCTTTTTTGTTAAGGCAAATTAATCCTGTTAGTAAAAATCTAGTGTAAACAGGAAGCTGTTAAATATACTGTACTAATATATTCCACCACAGTACATTACAAAGAGAGTTTGGCTGTCAATGCTATTAGTTATGTCCAATCAGGCTTCATCGATTTGCTAAAAATTATTGTTGATCATTGAATTTTTTTTTTTTTACATATTTCAATAAGCGTGAGTGTTTGCAAGAAATAAAAGACAGGACAAAACTATTAGTGGTACTGGGAAGGGTTGTGCTAGGACTTTGCACTGAGAACACTTTATTGAGTGAATTAGGTCTGAATTCCAATGTATATTTTTAGGTTTGTGTTTACTTTTCACAAACAAAAAAGTAGCAGTAGGGTGAATTAGGTCAATAAATTTTAGTGTATTTAAGAGTTATTGGTTAGGTTGAAGCTCTGCATGTACTCCACTCACTAAACATCAAAGGCAAAACTGGTACTTTGTGATCGGCACAGCAGCTTCTCTAGAAATCATGCCTAGTATTCTAAAGCAACCTAACATATTTTCTTTGAGAGGTTGTTTTTTATAGGTTCAGCTGTTTTTAGTCTGAAAATAATTCACCTGTCTATGCTTTTAAAGTCAGTCAACAAGTATGGTCATTGATCATATGGAAAAATTACCTTTGAAAGATATCCTTCACTCTAGCAGGTGAAACAGAAGAAGCATCACACAATTATTCACTTTCTTGGAGACCACTAGCAAATACTTCAAAGGTATCCCTACAGGGGAAAATGGCATTTTACAGCAGAAGTCACAAATTTGCAAGTCTTCTGGGCAAATTGTAAAATTCCTTGATTCAAATGTGTCATCACTATAAAATGTCACTTTTTCTGCCTCTGAAACTTTTAAAACTGAACAATGTGTGTTTCTAAAGAGCTGAAAAAACCTCACATTATATTTTTGTGAGCTTTATTTTCCTCCTCTACCTTTCCTTTTGCCTCTACACATATGCAAATACTTTTGCTCACCTCTTGATAGGTCTGTGGATCTGACATGATGGATATAATTTCATTTACTATGGAAAATAGTGAAGAGTCTAGGTCAAAGTATTCACTCAGTGTAGCAAATCCATCAATTTCATGGTTGTTTCTTACTCACAACTAAGCAGATATTGCTGTACCTTATTTTGTGGATCAGAATAACCTCCTTGAAGACAAAAATACTTACCTTTTGCTATTGCCCCCTGTTAGTAGATATTTGGACTTGGAACTTTTAACCTCCCTTGAACTTTTAATCTTCACCTGGCTGACCAGTTACACTGCTCTCCATCTAGCTCTGTAACCTGTGGCACTGTCATCCATGGCATTCAAAACCTCCCATTGCCTTCACTGTGGCAGCATTTCTCCAACATACAGAACTTGACTTCGGTGCCTCTAGCTTCAGCATGAGGACAATGGGACAGGATTACTCCTTTGCTGATCAATTGTTGAACTAACAATCAACTTGTAATTGACTGTTAACCTCTATGAGGTCACTGATCTGCTTAAGTCAGGCACACAGTTAAATATCTTGCTGAGGCAGTGTCTGCATGCATGTGGCTTTTATGTCAACTTTACATTATTTAAAGCCACATAAAAAAAATATTCTGTAAATGAGCCACATGGAAAAAAAATAAACCGGCAAAAGGGATAGATTTACAGTGCACTACCATTCTGTATTTAAGAACATCCCCAGCCCCCACCCCAGTATTACTGAGGCAATCAAAGGTGCCTTGAAAGATTGCTGAAAATGATTAAGGGTGCTTTATTTTAGATTGATAACTGCAGTGGTAAGTATAAGAAGGAGAGCAAGCAATTGAAGTGGATGGGATCATTGTGTGCCTGCCTAACATCACTGGATTAACATTTGTATTTTAGACTGTCTCTTGCGTAATAATAGCATGTAGTAAAATAAAGGGTTCACTCTGGAGGTAATTGTTATGTGGCGGGATATAAACAAGACCCATTCCGTAGTATATTTACCACACTGCATATTTATGTGTTGAGTTTAATTAAAAGTTGGGAACACTAGGGCTATTTTTTAACTAGATTCCTATTATCTGGTGTCAAATGCTTGGTTTTAATCATGCATTTTATACCATTGTGACCTAGATCGCTGCCTGTGACATAAGAGATAGTGTGTTGTCTTTCCTGAGAAGATGTAGCCAAGCTTGATGGATGTTTTCTCATTCCTAACCTCATTACTACTGGCTTCCCATCCATCTAATAAAATGCTATGATAGAGAGTGGGAAGATGCTATAAATCATAATATTCCAGCCGCTCCAAGCAGATTCATTAGAAATGCTGACTATATATCTCACACGCAGAAAGTCAACACACAAAGTAGGTTGCTGGTTCTGCTTGTGCTGTAGATGTCCCCTTAGCCCTTCCAGACAAGTCAGGATTTTCTTCTAATGGCAAAGATGATACTTAATGAAGTTCTGGGTGGCAGCCTGCTTTGACCTGATTAACCCAATAAATATTCCAGCTTTTATTAGTTTTAAACAGTGCTGCAGCCCCTTAGCGAACTCACATTGTCACTCCACCACTGAGAATGCATAATTGCTAACCAATGAACTACTTTTCTGAGCAAGGCAAGGAAGTGAAATATTTTACTTTGCTTGTGCTTTTCCAGTGTTTTCTTTAAGTAAATGTATTCTGTTTCTCAGCCAGTCTGGGCTAGGTCCCTGAAGGAAGTATATAGCAGGAAGGGGGAGAATCTGTCCTTTCTGCTTGTTGTGACAGAGCCTGTTGTTTCACAGCCTGTGGCTGTGAAAATAGAAATGTTCCAGAGTTGTGTCTGGAGAACTGGACTGGCTGCATCCTCTGAAGATCAGGCTATGAATTTTAATTTCAGAGTTGCATGATATTTTATTTAGTTTCAGATTTGTAGTGGCACCTACATGTCTGAAGAGGTAATGAGAGCTGTGATCTTTGCAAAAGAAGCAGAGATGCTGAATGAAAAACAAAAAGGAAACAACAAGCAATTTTAATACAATTCAGCTTTAAAAATGCAGTGTGACTGTTGCTGTTCCAGATGTTCGGATTTTCACTTGCTTGTGTGGCAGCTACTCAGAGCTTCTTACATTCTCCTGTGCTGTTTCCTTTGGCAACAAACTTCATGCAGCACTTATGAAGTTGTCATTTAAAGAATTTCAGTAGAAATCCCCAAGCAAAATTCTCTACCAGTAAATTGGTATGCCTTGGTACTGAAGATCTCACAGAGACCTCTCCCCATGGACTGAGTTTGTTGGCAGTCTTAGTATCCAACTTTATTTTCTTTCAAATCTGTGGTAATTAATGATATAAAAAATTCAGAGGCCTTTCCACTGGAATTGAAACAAGGTGTGTATAAGCCTTTGAAATTATTTTCTTTCAGTGTGTGTGACACAGGATGTCAGGCAAGCACATGGACATAAGCAGGCTGATAGAGGGCAATGGTGCGTACAGCTACCAGGTATCCATCACAGGACACAAGTGGGCTCTTCTGCCTTTTCTTAAAGGCTGTTTCACTCCATTTGGGGATTTTTTTTCCCCCATTTTGGGAAAATTAAATAGTGTGTGAGCTGGGAGTATTCTTTATTAAATCCTTGAGGGGAAAATGCAAATGTGTTTGCATGCTATCCACAAGTAGTGTTTTCACTATAACTCACTGTGATCGCTAGTACTTAGCGTCAAACTGTTTCAGGGAAAATGATTGATAGCTGTTATTAGTAATCCATGACTCTATGAATGTACAAATTAAAAGTAATCAGAGAGAAAGGAATATTGTACATCAGTTAATATAATCCATTTATTTTGAAACATGCACTAAAGAGTGGCATTCATCTTTATTGTAATGGCAAGTCACAGCTTTGTGGTGGTACTCTTTAGGAGAGTGTTATAAAATATGTAGAGGATTCACTTTAACAATATAATGAGTACTTTCTGGTTCCTGAATCATTTCCAAAGTTATGCCTGGAAAAGGGCAATATCTTCCTGAACTGCAATGAACAATTTTAAAATGTCTTTCAAATAAGACTTCCTTTGAGGAGGCCTGAGGACCTAGCTCAGTGGACTATAGACCTCTCGTGTCAAGAAGTGAAGACATAAAGGAATTGTTCCTCCTTAGGCCTCTTTCTGCCCCTGTAAATCTAAATCTAAATCAGCTGTGAGTAGGATATGCCTGGAAAAAGAAAATATGCATACATATAAAGAATTGTTTGGAAGATAAACATGCAGAACGCAAGATAAAAGTCTGTAGAGTTTCCTCTTGAAGAAACTCATGGTTAGGAAACATTTTGTGATCTGCAGAAAATGAAGAGCCTCAGAATTAGCACGATTGAAGGAAGAGGATGTGATGCCAGAATCATTCCTGCTTCATGATATTGTTGTTAACAGATTAATTGTCGTTAAGTTAGGGCAAACAAGGAAAGGGCACCCCACAATGTTATACTGTTTGCTCTAAAATAATAAAAAAAGTTACTAATAAAGACATTTACTGGAATTCAGCTAATAATTGAAGGATTTGCAATGGTATTCACTCTTCTGTTGTAGTCAATTTTTGCTGGTAATGGAATAAAAGACAAAGTTTAGATTTGTGCTGTTCATGAAGATGTACTCTCAATCTTCAAAAACAGCACAAAGTTAAATTTATTAACCTTGGGATATAATTGTCTTTGGAAAATCAAGGTTATCATACTTTCTTCATTATGTCATTCATTATGTCATGAACTATGTCAGTCTTATTTCACAACCTAGTAGCAAATAGTAAAATGTTATAAAATAGAATTATGTTGATTGGAAAAATGAACAGGAAGGTGTTCTAGGTCATTAGATCCGAGACTTGTCTTTATGACATTTATATCACACAAACGCCTTCACTAATCTACAAAGCCCAGCCTGATAAGTTGTTGTTTTTGGTGTTTTCCTTTCTTTTTTTTAGCACCACTCCTCAAATTTGATGTTTTTTGATGATTGTCTTCATAAGCAATGTATATTTCTGGACTTGAGTGACAATGAGAGGTTTATCCTTGTGGTCGTGGTCTACAGAAAAATGCTAAAAATTACAGCTTTTTCTTGTGCATTACTTTATTAATTTATTTATTTTTGACTGCAGACCATATCTTTTTCCACAGTTAGTCTTAAAATTCGCATTGATTTCAGTAGGAGCATTGTGTTGCCAATGCCAGAAATCCTTTTATATGTAGGTAACTCTAAAAGTAATGCATTCTATTTAATTTCATGGAAACAACAGCAGATACAAAGAGCACAATAACACTATTTGATAGAGCAAATTCTCACCTACAAAACTCTATTTTTCAACCTAGTCATCACCATTAGCTATGCTTTTTTGCCAGCCACAAACAAGAGTGTGCATGCTGCACTGAAAAAAATCTGCACCAGTGGAGGTGACACACTATTTCACTGCTACTATGATAGTGTTTTCACTTGGAAAATGTTGCCCACACAGACCACCTTTCATTGGCCCCAGAAGATGGAAGTCAGAAGGCATCATATCCTGAATACGTGGTGTATGTGGTAGGACAATCCAGCCAGGTTTGACAGCGTGCTGTTTGACAGTCTTCAAACTCACATGAGGCCTGGCATTATTGTGTTGAAAGAGACACGTTGTCTTCTTCTCTGGTCTGACTAGAAGTTTGAGCCCTCAGTTTAGTCAGTACCACAATGTAGTGGCTAGAGTTGATGTTTAGTCCGAGTTCCAGGAAATACAGAAGGATCACCCCTTTCCTAATCCAAAAGAGAATGCACATCACTGTACCTGCTGAGAACTGTATCTTGAACTTTTTATTCAATGGGGAATTTACATGTGGCCACTCCATGGACTGCTGTTTTGACTCCAGCTCAGAATGATGACACCACATCTTGTCACCAGTAATGATGCAATCTAGGAAACTGTCACCTTCATCCCCATATAGGTTCAGTAGGTCCCCACAAACTTGCATACAGTGTTCTTTCAGCTCCTGTTTGAGTATTCATGGGACCCATCTGGTACAATTTTAGTGACTTTCCAACTTTTCCACCAGTGTTTCTAAAATATTGAAGCTGATATTCAGCTCCATACACAGTTCTGTGGTCATAATCTGCTGATTTGAGTGGATGAACTGATTGAGACGCTTTTCATTTTGTGGTGTGACAGCCATGTGGAATGTGGCTTATTTTTCACATTGTTATTGCCATGGCTGAAACGTACCAACTACAGCCTCACTGTGCTCACATCCACTGTTGTTATGATAACATCACTGATGTTATGATGTCCATAAATGTTCAGCAAGCATCAATGAATGTCAACGGGTGCCATTTTTTCTGCATGGAGGAATTCAGTTCCGCACCTTTTCTTCATCCATACTTCCATGTCAGGCACCATTTTGTCAGACTGCCCCTCCGCTGCCATTCATTTTGTTTCATGGCAGAAAATGTAGTGGAACATTGGTGGGAAGATTCAGCTTCTACTGTCATAACACCAACATCTGCCTCTAATGTCATGGGTAAGCATAACAAAAAAGGAGGCACTGCTTTTGGAACAGGCCTCTTATTTCCTTAAAATGCTTTAGAAGACTGATTTGTCTGATATTTTTGGCTTGTTAGTACAATGTAATCACTAAAAGAGTCTTTTTCTTATAAATATGTTAGCAAAGTTTCTCCTCAGTTCAAGTCTCACTGCAAGGTAGATGGCTAGATTCAGCCATTCTTTTGCAAGTGAGATGGCCTTTGAGAACATCTGGAAATGGTAAGGAGCAGTATGGTCTAGTCCCAGAGAAACTGTTACTTGCATTGTAAAATTTTGTCCATTTTCACTCAGGGGACCACCTGTTACAATATTGCATGTTTTGACAGCCAACAGCATTTTATCCTGTGTTTAAAGTTAGTTACAATCTTAGGACTAATAAGTGAATGAGTATATTTACATGAAGTAAGAGTAGTTTTAGGTGTGTTTTCTGTATTAAGGCTTCCGTGGAAAATGTGTAATCAATCTCAGCTGAGTGAGAGAAGAGGATATTTAACTGTAGAACATCAAGGCGAAAACATAGTTTGATNTATTTATATTATATATAAAATATAATATAATATCTCCTTGGAGAGAAAATACTTCCACAGTCCTGGGCAACTCAGGAGAGACATAATTCGCTGCTTCCTTTCCTAGTGAGTTGTTTTCATCTTTTCCCATCTTCAATTCCCTTTCCTGCATTTTTTTTCTGTGCCCTCACAACGTATTGCATGTTCTTATTTTTAACTCCTCTTGAACTATGCTCCATCTCTACCTGGGAGATGGATTAAGCTGCGTGAGATTTACATTGGTTCTTTCATATTTCTGGATTCTGCTTCTCCTTGGCAATAATGAGCCAATCAGTGTCTCTCTAGTTTTTCCCTTCTTGTCCCTTTTTCATACTAATGGAAACAGGCAGTGTCTCAAGTTAGGAACAAACTTGGCATGCCCACTTGGCTGCAGTTTACATTAAGGCTCATTACACAGTGACATGAACTTACTTGTGCTAGTCGTATGGAGGTACGGGTGCTAGATAATATTACATCCACTTTAGATTTTAATTATTTCTTATTTGTTAGTTAAGTTTTGTCTAAACTTTACTGACACATAATGTAGACATTTCTTCCAACTCTACCCTTATTTCCAGCTCTCCCCATTATGAGCTTCACACTCACTGTATCTTCTGATCACTGGCATGCAATTAGAAGCAGCAATTTAACTGGTTTTAGTATTGCCTTACTACATATCTCTATCTTTGACTAAAATGCTGTGCCTTTTCTACATGTGTTTAAAACTAGAAACAGAAGCAAATTCTCCATTATTTACTTGTTCCTTCCTTTCTCTTTGCCATAAATCACACACCTGCTCTGTAGTTACTCGATATATAATCAGAAGAGTGCAGGTGCACGTATGATTGAATTGAACCCTTCCATTTAGTCTATTGCTTTTCTAATTCAGGAGTGATGCATAGTGGGTGTGATTGAAGAGATCTCTCTCTAATTATGGAGATCTTTCTGTGCAGTGTTGGAGAATATTTTTTATATTATTTACAGTGTTCAGTCTGGCAGTAGTATTTATGTCTGCCAATGACAATTACATCGCTCTTGACTAGTGCACATCAGCAGTCGGTGCTATCTCTGAAAAGCCGGTGTGTATCACATGTCAGTAGCAGACATATTAACGTGTGAGTTGAAGAGTGCAAGTGATGTAACAAGATTAGATGACACTGATATAAAGCATTAACTTTAAGCCTGTGAATAACCAAGAAACTGCTGGATGATAACTCTTGATTGTTTACTGCTCCTGTCCAAAGTAACATTAATAGCAGGGAGCTCTCACTCACCCCCACCACTCCTTCCCTCATCCCCTGCCACTAGCTTAGTGTACAGTTCTTCAATTTTACAGAAATAACATTCTTTTCAAGCCATTTTGTCCTGAGCTGTTATTAAGTAATTAGCAGAAAAAGTGAACAAGGCTCTGACATGTCAGAGGACCTGATTAACTGGAAAAGATTAATTAGTTTCGGAAGTATTTTCCCTCATCATTAACTCTTAACACATCATACCTACTTTAGACTAGTTTAATTTTTGTTTGTTTTCCTAATAGTGAACAATGCAGTAGGAGGCAATTCAATCATGAGTGAGAGCGTGATTGTTCATTTTCCCTTATCTTTGAAAAGAACACCTTCATATATTTTTAATTTTTTATTCTAAAATTGAAAGAAAATACATGTCTGAGACAACAGCTTCATGAAGCTATCATGACCATGGTAGCTGTTGCAAACTTAACTCCTTTTCCAGCATTACGCAAAATGGGAACCTTCTTTTTCATATATTTTTATTTTCAAAATAATTGGGTTTTTTTTGCATTCTATTTTTACTTCATCTGTCCAGGCAAGTTTTTATTGCCTACCTCCCCATGGGTTCAACTAGTTTTTGCAAGTGGGCAGCTGGAGCTAACTAGAATAAATGACACTTTAGGTAAATAGGTCTAGATAGACAAGGGAGAAAAGAAGTTAGAGAAGACATTAAGTTACACAGCCTCCACCTCAATTGGAGAAATACAATAAACACATTAGGTAGCCCAGACTATGTTTAGTTCAAGCTTCAGCTCATGCAATTAAACTTAGCCTAACTAAAATATCTCCTGTAGCTTCAAATGGGTAAGACACATTTCTTCTAAACAGATTTTGCTTGCCATTAAGGCTTGCTTAAAAAAGGTTCCTTGGAAAAGAACATTAATTTGAAAATGTAAATCAGATTCTTATGGTCCTTGAGCTAGCCTTATCTTTGCCGTTTTTCAGCATGTAAGACTAGCTGCTATTATAAAATGTAGAAATGTTTAGATGATGATTATGGTGCCATGTTAAACTTCTAAAGTTGTTCCACTAACAGACTACATGCCACCAAATAAAGACATTAAATTCAAAACCATATCTGTATGCGTTTAAGTTTAGAAGTAGCAGCCCTGTTACTATCTCTAATAACTTTTTTTTCCCCAAATCAGCATTAGTCATGTGATTCACAACCAACTTTAAAAGACTTCCAGTCTTTCAAGACAGCCTACATCTTAGTACATCTCTCCTATTGCGAATGACGTTGAATGGTATTGAATGATGTTGAGTGATATTGAAAACTATGGCATAGAACTAGTGAAATACCCCTCTGTTTCTGGATACAGTAGTCGTCTAGCACACACATTAATACCTTCTTATTAGTAAATTTTTGTATATTAATTTGTGTGATTGTTTCTGAACGTATGCTAACACTTTTCTGCATATACGTCTGTTGATTGTGTACTCACTGATATGCTTTTGTACTTTTTCATAGATTAAACTACATTTTTTCTTACTACCGAAAGATTTCGCAGCTGTAAGAAATGATTTAGTGGTTGAGTTCTAAAAGACATAAAGAGATACAGAGAATACTCAAAGGACTTCAACTGAATATACCTTATATTACCATCTAGCCTTGTTTTATGACAGATGAAAGAATATTTGCTTGTGTTTGCGAGGTGCAGATAAGAAAGAACAGAGATCTTCTGGCACATATCAATAAAGCTGAAAGAAGTTGCATAATAGCAATAGCAGTCTGTAAGATAACAAATTGGTGCCCACTAGTAAGGGGGCAAGACTCATAATTCACAAACAATGAAGCCACAAGTGAGTTATAAAGGTCTCGTCCTCTTCCAGTGGAGATAAATGAGTCCATCTAGTGCAACCAATCATATGATCTGTTTAGATAGCTCTTCTTTATCCATAAACCTTTCTCATACGAAATTATTTCAGTATCACAATAAACAGAGAATAAAAGACATCCCACTCACTTTGCCACTCTGCCACTGAGTACCTGTACTCTAGTGAAATGTTGAAGTAATTTTTTTTTCTTTCTTTTTTTTTTTTTTCTCCACATGGAACCACATTAAAATCATTATGTTATTTAGAGGCATATGTGAAAGGACTGTCTTGGCTCGTTTTGTTTGTATGTTTGTTTTCTTTAACTGGACTAGCAGTTCACTGTTTTTGCTGTTCTTACTGGTACGAACCTACTGTTACTATTTTTGTTTTCCACTGCCACCTCGCCCAACTCCCCAAGTATGATTACTTCTCTGATGGTCGCATAAAATGTTTCATCATCTTGTCTCTGGACAGATGAGCAAAAAGCCTCTTTTTAAGGCAATAGACTGATGGTGTCTTACCACTGACAATGTTTTTACACAAGCCTAGAGTCTTGTTATTGAAGCCTTGATTATGCCAGGGATGAATCTATAATGAGATAAAGAAATTAAAGTGGCCAGTCTTTTAAAAGTCATGATAACTACACAAGGTGTTTAACAAAACAACATCTTTATGAGACAAGCTAGTATTTGTACAAAATAAAGCAGAACAACTCCCCTGCCAAACTCATAACAATTTTATCTGCTATTTTTTAAATGATCTAGCTGATCATTCATTAGTACTGCTTCTAACAAATAGATGATATGAACTGGAGCATTGGAGATAAGTGGCTGTGGTGGGGTAATCTCGATGAAAGAGAGAAGAACTATGACTCTAAGACGTCATTAAAATTACAGAAAATGCAAGCAGGGGCAAGAATATTTGAGATTCCATAATGATTTTTCAACATAAGATCCTCATCAGTTCCTTATACATTTGACAGTTTTGCCATCTGAGACAGACATTTTTGATTCTGATTGTCTTTCTAAAGTAAAATTTGATTTAAAATATAAAACCTGGAGACTCTTATATTAAAAAGAGAGCTGAGAATCAGCTTTTGCAATCACTTCAGTGAGAACATTGTGCCCATACTTTCATGTAGTACATGAAATTTGATGGAGGTGCTTTGTTTCAGATATGTCTTTGAAGAGACGAGTTCGACTCAATGATCATTGTGGGTCCCTTCCAACTTGGGAAATTCCTTGATTCTATAATTTTGTGAACATCTTTTTTTGTGTGTGTTTGGTGCGGTTATGTTAAAGTTTGCCAGCTACACTCTCTATAGATTCTGCCTACCAAGTGAGCTTCTCAGAGCTCTTCCATGATGGCTGGTGGATGCACCAGTGATTGTCTCAGCCTGGGAACTTAAAGGCTGGTTGAAATTGTCACTGCAGTTATTGTTCTGTGTATTGTGTGTTGGAAGGCACTGCAACAGTCTAGGAGGACTATTTTTCCTGTACTTCGTTGCTCTCATACTGGTGTTCAGATAGTGTGAAAGAGGGAGCAATGTCTCTTCCACAGCTTGAAAATTATGCTGGGATCAGATGGGCAGGTGAAGAGAAAGAAACACTATGGGAGACAAGGAGGACTGGGGCTAAGAAGAGGGGAAAGAAATTTAAGAGGGATGTATGAAGGAGAGAGAACAGAAATAAGCAAGAAGGGTAGAATAGAATAGAATAGAATAGAATAGAATAGAATAGAATAGAATAGAATAGAATAGAATAGAATAGAATAGAATAGAATAGAATAAAATAGAAATAGAACAGTAATGGAAGAATCACAGAATCACAGAATTGTAGGAGTTGGAAGAGACCTCGAGAGATCATCGAGTCCAACCCCCCTGCCAAAGCAGGTTCCCTACAGCAGGCCACACAGGTAGGCGACCAGGCGGGTCTTGAATATCTCCAGGGAAGGAGACTCCACAACCTCCCTGGGCAGCCTGTTCCAGTGCTCCGTCACCCACACCATGAAGAAGTTCTTCCACATGTTGGTGTGGAACTTTCTGTGCTCCAGTTTAAAGTCATTGCCCCTTGTCCTGTCCCCACAGACCACTGAAAAGAGATTCCCCACATCCATTTGCCTCCCACACCTAAGATATTTATAAACATTGACCAGGTCCCCTCTCAGCCTTCTTTTCTCCAGGCTGAACAGACCCAGATTACTGAGCCTCTCCTCATAAGGGAGATGCTCCAGGCCCTTTATCATCTTTGTGGCCCTCCGCTGGACTCTTTCCAGGAGGTCCGTGTCTTTCTTATACAGGGGAGCCCAGAACTGGATACAGTACTCCAGCTGAGGCCTGACCAGGGCAGAGTAGAGGGGGAGGATCACCTCCCTCGACCTGCTGGCAATACTCTTTTAATGCACCCCAGGATCCTGTTGGCCTTCTTGGCCACCAGGGCACACGGCTGGCTCATGGCCAACCTGTCGTCTACCAGGACCCCCAGGTCCCTCTCTGTAGAGCTCCTCTCCAGCAGGTCATCCCCCAGCCTGTTCTGGTGCATGCGGTTATTCCTCCCCAGGTGCAAGACCCTACACTTGCTTTTGTTGAACCTCATCAGGTTCTTCTCTGCCCAACTCTCCAGCCTGTCCAGGTCTTGCTGAAAGGCAGCACAGCCTTCTGGCGTGTCAGCCACTCCTCCCAGTTTTGTATCATCAGCAAACTTGCTGAGGGTGGACACTATCCCCTCATCAAGTTCGTTGATGAAGATATTGAACAAAGAAGTAGGACCTGAGGTTATGAAATTGGGAATGGGCATGAAGTATTCAAAGGAGGAGGTTTAAGGTCACGCAAGGAGAGAGAAAAGACAGGAGGATAGACATGAGAGAGGATACTGAGCTGCTTCAGTAAGTTAGAGCATTTATTTCCTGAAGCCTAATGTCAAGCTAACAGTTTCCATTCCTGTTGCAAGCCTGTAGTAAAATCTTCCCTTGTTTAAGGAAGAACAAAGGAGCTCTGTTAAAAGGCTGTTTCCTCAACCAGTCGTTATCAACCAATTCATGACCTTGCATAATGCAACTGACTAGGAACTGGTTGTCTGTAGTACAAAGTTTTTAGGAGGAAAAATCTGAATTATACAGTGGCCAATACATTGAATTAAAATACGTTAGTTTTAGACTCAGTCTCCTTTTCAAATGGACCATTCTATTGCACGAAGAATTATTTACTGATTTGCATTATCATAAGAACTTTCTAGAAATGGGTGAAGAGGGATCATTAACAAGCTGTAAGTGGTTTCAAACCTCATGTTTACATATTAGAACGGCCTATCTTCCTGTGACTATCAAGATCTGCTGTCATCCAATTTATTTGTTTACCTTGGGGCTGAGAACTTATTTATGCTACACCATACTATGCTAAACTAACACTTTCCTTAACATTGGTTTTAAATTCTGAACTAAACATTGCTATTTGCATGTAAAATGTGTCTAAAAACAAGGATTACTGTTCAGAGTGCAAATGTGTGTCCAATCAAATGCCATTTAAATACATTTCATGTTACTTGAGATGATTCTGAAAGCCTAAAAAGCAACAAAAACTGTTCTGTTATAAAATTATCTCCAACATTAACTCCCTTGGACCTTTTGTAGGTTTCACAGATCTCTCAGAAGATAGTACAATGAAATGGAGACACGTAGCTAAAAAGGTATTAATATTTCACTTGAAATTACATTGGGTATTCTGCTGATAATTGAAGTTAACAGAAACTTACTCTTACGTCCATGGGAAGCATACTCTGGCCTTTCTACAGACCCTCAAATTTCAAATGTCAGTAGTCTGTAATTGCCTTATTTATCTCTGTCTCTTCTCATAGCCCTATGCTGGAAATTTCCGCATAATCTGAATGACATTCTGGACTAAGACAATAAAAAATATTTCAATTTTTGTTTTGTTTGTAATGTTACAGGAAAACATTCTGGAGTCTTTATGCACCTACATAGCTGCTGCAAGCCAATAAAGAATACAAGCAGCAAGCAGGAGATGTTATTCTGTCAGTGTTCCAGCAGGAGAGTTTAGGTGCTTTCAGGTAGTTGCAGTGATTTTGACCTATTGTCTTCTGAGCTGGTTTTGTTTGCTGGAGCAAACTTACTACATAGGCTGCAAATCTCTTTCTCAAATCCACAGCTGAAAATTACAAGGTAATTAAGAATTAATCTCTATAAAAGAAAAAAAAAGTGGTGATGGTGATAGCTTCCAGACACCAGACTCAGCCTTCTAATTTGCCTGTAGCTTGTACATCAATGCAGAAGATGTGGAGCTAGACTGAACTTCTGAAATTCTGTGATTCTGTGATTCTGTGAACTTGACTTCTGGCTAATTCAGCTTGGATGTGATTTTGAGAGCCCCATAAGGATGCAACAGTCTTTGGGTTAACTTCCGCCTGAGGGACCAGGGAAAGGTGCTGTCATCTTCTAAACATTACTGTCTTGTGACAATGAAAATGCACAACTTTATGCCTGCTCATGTTTGACAGTAGCAACGCAATGATTAAAGATATTAATTTTCCTATGAAATAACACCTCCACTTATTTTTGTAGGAAATAAATGAACTGCAAATGACTTTCAGTGATCATCAACAGTAACCTCTACCAGGGTAAATGGAGCAACCTGTACAGAGCACGTTCCAAAACTGGAGCAGTACAATAGCTATTCTTAGTAGTAATTTTTCTTTTTAATATGAAACCAGAATCTTCCAAAAATAAACCAGTAATTCCATAAGGATGCAGTTTCCATGGAGTACATTATTTCAGCTCATTCTGAGCCCTAGTATTTCTCTTCTTAAGCTCTTTCTCCAGTATTGTTCTTGCATTGTAAATAAGGTAGAAAGGTAAGTATAAATTGGAGCAATCAGAGAGAAGAGATTGCTAAAAAGTTTATGTCTTCCTTGTCTACCCCTCTTTCTCTCACACACACATCTCACACACAGTGGAAAAGCATTTTTTCCTGAAATTATTAATTACCCTGAAAAGCTTGTTAGAGGAGAAAAATTACAGGTTTAGGGGTCATCTTCAAGTCTGAAACATAGATAATTCTTTCTCTGCTGCTCCTGTGTCCTAGTTTTAAGGAGTTTTAATGATTCCTTCCTGAGCATACCAATCTCGCCATTAACTTTGGCATTTTTCTTGTTTTGTATAAAACAATTTTTGTTCATTGTACTTCTTTCCCTTTGATTTGTAATAACCAGTGTCAGTATCAAGTAATTAGTGCCATAGAAAAACTTGGGCTGTAAAGAGGAAGAAAACATTGTGAATGCTTGAGTACAAGAAAGGGAAAGGCATAATGAATGATAAATCATGACTTCTAAATTACCGACATTAAAACTCAAGAATGAAATAGTGAAAAATAGGAAATTTAAACATGATAACTATTTAACATATACTTAGCTTTGTGGAAATATTGGCATTTAGGGCAAAAGTCTAGAGAGTTCAGATGAAGAAATGACTTACAGGCACATTTAAGAACAGAGTCAGGTAGTGGCAGTTTTAAAAAAAAAGAACAAAACAAGATAAATTTATTTATATTCTTTGGAGAATGTGTAATTTCTAAATAATTATTTATCCAATATCTTCAGATGTTAATAGCTTTCACAGGTAATGCTGTTTCCCAGATGTCATAGAATGGGATTTTTGAAGGATATAGTACTGGTGAATAAAACATATTTACAATTGACTCTGAGATTGAAAATGGGTGAAAACTGATGGGAAGTTTAAGTTCATGAAACTTGTTTAGCTTAATGAGATAGCAGAGTGTCTAATTCAATCTTATTGCTCATGAGACAGAAGCTCAAGAGGCAGAAGCTGCTGAGAGAGTACAAAACCACAACATTCTTATTGTTACTAGCATGTATTTATTCTAAATTAAAAATCCAGATTACCAACATACTTTGAGAAATTTTTTGTACAACGTAAGTTTTTCCAGCTTTATTATACAGTTAAGGCCTTAATTTTGAAGTAGTACATTTATAGAATTAAGTGGGAATATACATGGAAATGTGAAGTAAATATAAAGCTATTTAAATTTAATAGAGAAATTGAATGAGATGGAATGTAGCATGTGTAGGAACTAAAGTTTTTTACTTCTGATTCTGCTGAAAATATTTCTGGTGTAATTAATTTTGAGATTTTTTCATCTTTCAATCCTGGGACTTATTCCATCTGTAACGTTACTGTTTTGACAGATCAAACTTGTATGTTAAAACCAACGCTAGAAATACAAACATCTGCCTTACTAAATAGGATTCTTTAAGAATTTATCAACGTTGCCTTCATTTTAAAAGAGTTTAGATATCCACTGTTTAAATACAAGTGACTGATAAGCTAAAGATTATCACAGTCCTAGATACTTCACGCTTCCAGACTACTTTGCTTCCATCCCAGTGGCTTGATGGGGTCAGCGCTATGGGGCTGGCATTACACACCATTTCCATTCATCTGCAGAGAATGCTGAGTTGAAAGTAAAAAAAGATCCTCACTCTCTACTCACTTTATTTCATGATCAATATGTGAACTTCCTATTATTAAAGGTATATTCTTCACCAGGACAGTGTCTTGTTTGGAAGAAGACTGACAGTCTACTATAGTAGTATCCAGTATGTACCTGCTAGTCAGCCAGATCAAGTAAGATACTTATTTTGAAGTCTTAGGCTGAATCAGACAACTTCCACAGGGTAACTCACAGTTTTGTCATGTAGCAAAATAAGAGGTTACTGCTGGCTTATATTCTTAATTTCTGCCTAAGCTGTGTGTTTATTTTAGCATTAGGATTTGGCTCAAAACATATTCCACAGGAAATCCAGTAGCCACTACAGCCATTGGTGGTCATTCCCATGGACAGCGGTGGTGGGATGGAGCACAACCTTTATATCTTGTGACTCATTTGAGTGGATGTGAAATTAGACTGTTTCATCAATTTATTTGGCATGAAATTGGTAAGTTTTTTTTGGAAATGAATTAATGAGAAGAAATTGTGGGCTAAGTATTTACACATAGCAAAAATGAAATAGGTGTTTAAGAGCAATTATTGTAACATAAACACTTCAAAAGTAATTAAATTCCAGGAAATCTTATTAGTGATAGTAAATCTTTATCAGTTTTATCAAGAACTGAAGATGATTTCTTCTTGTGGAGAGAAATATTCTTGCGCAGATTGCACTCAATTACATGGATTTAGCCTGTTAAAAAGGAGGCCTGCAATTTTTTACTTTTTTTCGGAATGAAAGGTGCTTTCCAACGTCTGATCTGACTGTTTAGTCTTTATTTCCTGAGGGAGATGGCGGATGTTGTTGCCGAGCTGCTTTCCACCATCTATCAGCATTCCTGGTTAACTAGAGAGATCCCAGAGGATTGGAGGCTTGCCGAGGTGACTCCCACCTACAAGAAGGTTTGGAAGGAAGATCCGGGGAACTACAGGCTTGCCAGCCTGACCTCAGTGCCAGGAAAAGTTCTGGAACAGATTATCTTCAATGAGATCACAGGGCATGTGCAAGACAGCTGGGGCATCAGGCCCCACCAGCATGGGTTCACAAAAGGCAGGTCCTGCTTGACCAATCTTATCTCCTTCTATGACCAGGTGACCCGCCTGGTGGATGAGGGAAATGCTTTTGACGTAGTCGACCTGGACTTTAGCAAAGCCTTTGACACTATCTCCCACAGTGTTCTCCTAGGGAAACTGGCAGCCCACGGTGTGGACAGGCTCACACTTTTCTGGGTGAAAAACTGGCTGGAGGGCTGGGCCCAGAGAGTGGTGGTGAATGGAGTTAAACCAAGCCGGTGTTCAGTCACAAGTGGTGTTCCCCAGGGGACCCATGGAGCTCATCCTGTTTAATGTCTTTATTGATGATCTGGATGAGGGAATTGAGTGCACCCTCAGGAATTCTGCAGATGACAACAAGTTGGGAGGGAGGAAGCATTGATCTGCCTGAGGGTAGGAAGGTCCTACAGAGAGATCTAGACAGGCTGGATTCCTGGGCTGAGGCCAATGAGATGAGGTTCAACAAGACCAAGTGTTGGGTCCTGCACTTTAGTCACAACAGCCCCATGCAATTCTATAGGCTTGGGACAGAGCAGCTGGAAGACTGTGCTGAGGAAAAGGACCTGGGGGTGTTGATTGATGCTCAGCTGAACAAGAGCCAGCAGTGTGTCCAGGTAGCCAAGAAGGCCAACAGCATCCTGGCCTACATCAGAAATAGTGTGACCAGCAGGAGCAGGGAGGTGATTGTACCCCTGTACTCAGCTCTGGTGAGGCCACATCTTGAGTAATGTGTTCAGTTTTGGGCCCCTCACTAAAAGAAAGACACTGAAGCCCTAGACCATGTCCAGAGGAGGGCAACAAAGCCGGTGAGGGATCTGGAGCACAAGTCTTATGAGGAGTGGCTGAGGGAACTGGGATTGTTTAGTCTGGAGAAGAGGAGGCTCATGGGAGACCTTATCACACTCTACAACTGCCTGAAAAGAGGTTGTGGGAAGGGGGAGGTTGGCCTCTTCTCCTGAGTAGCTAGCAATAGGACTAGAGAGAATGAGCTCAAGTTGCACCAGGGGATGCTTAGTTTAGATATTAGGAAAAAATTCTTCTCTGAGAGTGTTGTCAGGCACTGGAACAGGCTGCCCAGGGAGGTGGTTGGGTCACTGTCCCTGGAGATGTTCAAGGTACGTCTGGATGTGGAACTGAGGGACATGGTTTAGTGGGTAATCCTGGTGGTAGGTGGACGGTTGGACAAGATGATCTTGGAGGTCTTTTCCAATCTTTGTGATTCTATGATTCTATGATCTCATGAGCTGATTATGTCCTTTCCTGATCTATGACATCAGAAATCTCCACAATCTGGAGGAACTACAGCTCCACATTTATTCCAGGAGCCCAGGCTTAAAAGCATGTTCTTCTGGTATCCACTTACCTGTAACCATGACCAGAGAAATTAAGGCCTACAGATATTTTTGGCACACTCTATTTGTACTGCTTCTTTGGGTGGTGAATAAAGTAGTGAACAATTTTTCAAACTTCTACTCAGAAGTGATGAATCTCATTTCCTGTATTCTGTTCAATGGCAGCTGACAGTGCAAACAATGATTATGCGAAGCTGCCATCTCAACATGCAATAATGTTTTGCACTGTGATTTTATAATACAGAAATTCTAGAAGAGATTAATGTGGCTTAACATTACTACTTCCTTTTTTTTTTTTTTTTAATTTTTAATTTTGGGATAGTAGTATTAAAATTTTTATTCTAGGGAACATTGACTTACCTTGGTAAAAGTTTTGGTTTAGTTCTGCCTCCCAGGCTGAATTTCCTTAGAGACAAGACATTTCTCTTACGTTGCCCATTCCATAAATCTCTGATTCCTGAATTTCATTCAGGAATGCAATGCTTTTTAATTGTCTTTTTTAGACATTGCTTGTATCCAGTTTTAAGCGTGGTCAGAGAATTCAAGACCAGGTTGGATGGGGTCCTGGGCAACCTGATCTAGTACCTAATCTGAAGATTAGGCCCTGTCTGTGGCTGGGGTTTGGACCCTGACAATCCTTGGGTTCCCTTCCAACCCAGGACATTCTATGATTCTATGAAATATTTTTGAGTTCTGTGACCAAAAAAAAATCTGAAACATATCAGGTGTCCCCATTTTAATTAGATCTTTGACAAAACTGTAACTTAAGAGCATTGCTCCACTCAAAAAATTCAGCCCTTTCCCCTGTACACTCAGCATTACTTGAGGAATGAGTAAACAATGATTTTATTTCTTTCTTATTTATGATTTTGCTTAGTAGACAGGATGACTCCTTGTGTCTCTTGAGTTCTATGTGAAGGTTTAGGTCACTTGTTGCTTTATTCTAGCTCTTTCTTTCATTTCTGTTAATCACTTCATGCTGTTGTGGTCCTGTGGGTTTCTCAAATAAAGCTGCTGAAAGTCCATTTCTAAACGCCAGTTAGCTGCATAATTCCCAGAAGAAATTTTGAAACTATTAGTTTTACTGCTGCCCTTTTAGAAGAGCATATAAAAGACTCAAAAATGGCTGAAATGCTTAAAGAAAATTGCCATGTAACTGAGCTGTGCATGTTACTGCATATCATGCTTCTGCTCAGATATCACATTGATGAATGCCCTAAAATTGAAATAGATAGGTATCATTCAGGCATGACAGAATATGAGTGCAGTAAATGACAATGGCCTTGGCCAGCAGCACCAGGAAAGAGAGATTGTTGTTAAAGTGAATGGTACTATTAAACATGTGGTGGGTATGACGTACAGGAGTTTGTGTGTGGAAAACAGGAGCCTTTGAAGATCTTCTAGGATGTAATGTGAAGGTTACTATACTTGCCGTTTCCAAAGCTAGACATTGCACAACATCCGTTTACTATTTGGAAATAGGTATCTGCTTCTTGTAATTTTCTGCTACAATTATTTCCTTGTATTCATCAAGGTAATTTTCATTATGTATGTATACTTAAAATATATGTGGATTTAGTTATTAAGTTATATTTCCATAATAACAACTTTCATTCTGATCTTTTTTTGTCTCAAATGTATTTGTATTATGCACTCCTTATTGTTTGTCTATCTATTGTGAACTGCCTGCAAGGGGCATTTTCTATATTTGCAATATGAGTTGCTACCAAGGAAAATATTCTTGGTTGCAGAAACGGCCTGTCTGGCTTTTTCTTCTTTCTTTCTCTCTGTATTCCTTCTCGAGTTCAAGATCAACTGAAAAGGGGATTTGAGAGTGCAACGGAAAAAGTCCCAAAACTCTTATGACTATGCCATCTGTTTCATATTGAGCTGGTGTCTATGCTGCACATCATTTTCGACTTCTTCAGCTCCTTCCTTGTGCTGCTGCTGCTGCTCCTCCAGCTGCTTTCTGATCTTCTGTCTTCCAGGCTCCTTCCTGTTTTGTCTGGCTGGCCCTTATCAAAGCCTGGGGCAACCCCGCCTCAGGTCCACCCCTACCAGTCACAGGTGCAAGTGGTCTACCCGTATTCTCCGGGCCAGCCACACTCCTCCACCATGTGCTCAGTCATCAGTTCATGCTGTGATCAACTGTTTTCCTACAGAGAGTATTGTGGGTAAGAGAGTATCATCTAGAGTAAACTTCACAAAGTTTGAGATTTCGGTTTTTCTTTTTTTTCCCTAAAAGAGGAGAGGATGACAGGATCCTGCATGCATGATCTGTCTTTGACTTTCTCCATCCCTATTTTTTTCCTATTTACACAATATTTTTATTGACTCTTTTGAAACAAGCATAAAAAATAGAAGTTAGTAAAGAAAAAAGGCAAGTCTGTGCATAATTAAATATCTATGTACCTGGACAAGCAACTTTACAGTGATAGAATTAAATTTACTGAATTTCTGTTTCTAAGGTGAGATATAAGGTAGTGAAAATCATTGGTGAGTTACTGGGTATAAACTGTAGTGAGATAAACACAGAAGATAGAAGAAGGGGTCTATCAGACTGTGAATGTCAGGACACAGAAAGTATCTGTGGTTCTTTTTCTGTCATAGTCCAGTAAGTTTTTCAATTCCAGGTATAAACTAATCTAATCTTCAGATGATTAACAGTATCTTACAGATAATCTGTAAGTTTGGCTGCATTTCTCTGAATCTCTTCTGTATTCAGCTAAATAGAAAAGTTTTCAGCATTTTGAGCATGCAGATGTAAAAACACATACAAGAGTCTTGCTGTACATATGCATGCAAACACGTGTGTGTATTTTCACTTATGTGTACACCTGTGTGCATGTGTTTTGTCTATTTCTCTCTTGCTTTCCCTTAAGTAGCCATTTCATCAATGAAAGAGGAGATATTGGTGGGAAGGCTCAATCTCTACTGCCATACCACCAATATCCATCTCTGACACCGTAGGCCAACATAATAAAATAGGAGGCATTACTTTCAGGGGAGCCTTTGTATTTACATGCATTTTTATCACACTTCCCTAATTCTGTGTGTATTGATATAACGCAGATCCACACCTATATTAATAATTTCTTTCTCACAGATCATTAAAGAGAGGTTGGACAATATAAGCAGTTTCAAAGTAGCCTGCCACTACTGTATTATAATTAATTGTTCTATCACAAAAAAAAAAAAAACTAGGAGAGCAAAATAAATACACTTAGTGCAGACAGAATCTCTGCAACTCTAATTGCCAGAGCACAGTAAAAGCTTTCAAATAATAAGTCCTTAAATAATAAATTGAAATGGAAGGAAATAATGACACCCAGGTGTGAAACCTTAACCTGAAAGTAGTGCTGCAAACTCAATGACATAATTACCTCTATTACCATATTCTAGTGTAGCATGGGGCTTTGAGTTATAGAAACTGAATTGAAATGAAAGACAAAACATGTTCAAATCAGAGGTGAGATTTGAAGCATGAATATATAGTAAAGTCCAGGTAACTAAATTGCTACTTGAGTTTTGAAAGTAGGCTTAGATATTATGCTAAAAATTATATTTAAATACTATTCACAGTCTGACTTGTTCCCACAAAACCAAGGGTTAAGAAAATTCACACCAGGAACAAAAAGAGCCCTTATTAAAAGGCTCTCAAAAACGGAGTAGATTTTTCTCATTTCCCTGTGTACATCCCTGTTCCTCCTGGGTATTTTTTTCTGTCTAATAGATCACACTGCAGAAAGTTCCTTTAGTAAAGGAGTTTCTTTCCTCACATCCTTACTATTCTGAGCTTAATTCTGTTAATCACTCTAACAAACATGCACCAACATAGAACATGAATTCTGCATTTTCATGTATACTTTGTATTTATTTTTTGTGATATGCTCAGTGTAACAGAACATGGAAGGGAGCTATTTTGTAGAGTGAATTTCATCATGTATGGTCAGCGTTGTGAATGTTTCCCTGCCAGTTGCTGTTCTAAAATGTACCGTGCCTATTGAACAGAACTGCAAGATTATTATGTTAATGATGCTGGTGGGTTTCTTTTGTGCCATCTTTAGGAAAGACTATATTCAGTAGAAGCAGAAACAGGGAATGATGTTATCAGTTTTATCATCTCATACTTACACTGATGTTGAGATAATTTCTACTGAGAAAAAGTAAATAACCGGTAAGCCCAGCTGATAATAGCTTTTCTGTATATACAATCAATATGGGGTGTTTGCTACATCAGTTGCTGAAGTCAAATCTCTAAAAGTAGTAGTTTTTGATGGATGTAGATTTTGACAGATAAGAAGTCAATATGTGCACTGCAGCAAAATTCTGATCTTAGATTTTGGTCTGGTTATGACAGCATTCACGTTCTTCTGGTGGGTCAAAACTATAGAAATAAGATGAGTTCCTCTCATTCACCCCCAAAGACACCTTTTTAGACTGCTCAAATTATCTGTTGCAGACTACCAAAAAACTGATTGCTGCTGTTAGCACTGTATCTCCTTCACAGAAACTCCTCATGGTATTAGATACAGCTTAAGTTCATAGCCAAGAGGTGACCATTGTCTTCAGAACTGTTAATAAAAGTTAGGAGATGACAAAGAGGACTTAGTCATTCGTATCAAAAGCAACAGACAATACTTAACCGTACTTGGTACTAACACATTCTTCTCCCACTCCCAGAGAGATTTCCTAAAGGGCTTTAGGCATTAGAATCTACATTCTCTAAGCAAAAGAAGTGGCGTGGCTATAGCCATGGGACTCCCCTTACTCCATTAAGACATCTAAGACACTCCTATTTCCCTCTGTCAGTTCAGGACTACCCCTGGCTGCAAATTCTGCCATAGCTACTGATTGAGAAAAGTCATGTATTTTAAGATACAACCTCTCTACAAATGGTTTAGGAAAGTTTTACACATCACTGGAGGTTCGTGACTTGGAGCTTCTCTTAAAGAGGCTATGTTAGTGAGGACATTGAAAGAATCTAATAGTTCTTTGGGCTCTGAAGGAAATTGAAGTTATATCCCATATAAATCCTTCTCTGGCATCTCTCTGCTTACTCATCGTCCTTGATAGCATGGTTCTGAATCTCCACTCTGTCATTTTGCATATCCACCCCTTATTCCATACCATTTACATCATGCTCAGGTTTCACAATTTTCATACATCCTAAGTAGTTACCATCTATTGACTGTTCTCACCCAGCATCAAGTCCCCTTGCGGCACACACCGGACATTCCCATCCTTCCGCATCCCCCACCAGGTGCACCCAGGTCCTTGAGCAAAAGCAATCCCACGGATGGGCTTGCCTTTGCCCAAGGCAGGCAGAATCCAGACTGTCTTGCCCAGCATGTTTTTCATGTGCACTACAGGGACCCTATCCCCTTCTACAGTACGTAGCAGGTTTGATTGGGCAGGGCCAGCTCGGTTGGCAGACCCCTGAGTGTTGACCAGCCATGGTGGCCTTTGCTAAATGTGTGT